>OZ012739.1:247369497-247606274 GCA_963859935.3 Lathyrus sativus
GATTATGGTAGACTTCTTCATATACTAACTCAAGATGTGGATTCTAAGGCACTTGTCACCTTAGTTCAGTTCTACGATTCTTCTTTGAGGTGCTTCACATTCCAAGATTTTCATCTAGAACCAACACTGGAAGAATTTAAGAAGCTAGTGGGTATTTCTATGAAGGGTAAGTCACTGTTTGTAGGGGTGAATGAAGATTTGGAAGAAAAAGTAATTGTTGACGCTCTTCACATGCATAAGAGAGACATTACTGATAATTGGAAGAATAAAGGTGGGGTTAAGGGACTTCCTCTTAAGTTCCTTATAGACTAAGCTGATACACTTATCAAGGCCCAGAGTTAGGATGCTTGTTACGCAGTGGTGGCTTTAGTCGTTTATAGAATCATCTTATTCCCTAACATAGATGATTTGGTAGATGTGACAGCTATTCATGTTTTCTTAACCATAAATCATGTGCCAACTCTTTTAGCTGATGTTTTCTACTACTTGAGCTGGAGAAGTAAGAAGAGAGGTGGATCCATTGCTTGTTGTGCCCCTGTCTTATACCAGTGGTTGAATATGCACCTACCTACCAAAGGACCATTTTTTGATCGAGCCAATGATAACTGGGCTCAAAGGATGGTAGCTCTTAGATCTGTTGATCTCTCTTGGTATTCATAACACTTTGATGAAGTTAATATTAGTTGTGGTGAGTTTCTCAATATTCCGCTAATAGGAACTCGAGGTTGTATTAATTCCAATCTGATGTTATCAGTTAGACAGCTTGGGTATCATATGGTAGCTCCTCCTGAGAAGAAAGACCTTGAAGCCTTCCTGATGCATGACTTAGGGACTGAGAATCCTGAGTTATTTAGGGAGGTCGCAAGAGCTTGGAAGACCATTAAAAAGAAGGGTAAAACTGACCTAGGAAGAAGGAACAGTATAACCAAGGAGCCTTACTTTCTATGGGTCGGGGAAAGGGCAAAAAAGGTTAAGATGCCTTTTGAGGAAAAGATATATGAGCCTTTGCCTGAACCTAAGCCTACCCACATTCCCATAGAAGAAGCTGAAGACCTTAAGGCCACCATAGCAAGACTAATAAAGGAGAATGAGATCCTTGAGGCGAAACTTCAAGAAGTCACCAATGAGAAAAATACCATGAAGTGGGAAATCTAGCGCAAGAATACTCAGTTGATTGCAATAGAGAAGAAAGCAGATGAAAAAGAGCATCGGAGGAAAAAGGTTAAGGTGTGTCTTAATCAGTCGGATGGTAAGGTGAGTGAGCTTAAAGAGGATCTGGATAGAGTTAGAAGAAAATGTGTTCAGAATGAAGACTGTTGGCTTGCAGCCACACAAAAAACAAGACAATCCGAGAAGGGATGGAGGCAGAAGTCCATAGGCTGAGCACCACCCTACGCCTCTCAAGGGCTGCTAAGCTAGAGGAGTGTAGGCTCAAGGAGGATGCTCTGAAAGTTGCTTAGGTTAGACCTTCTAATTGGGATAGTGTGTGCATAGAACTGAATACCATTAAGAACTATGCTGCAAACCTGAAGCATCAGATAAAAGATGTGCTAGAAGATAAATCTATATGGTCTACTACAAGAGTGAAGGCGTCTAGTGATTTTGAATCATAGTACTGATAGCTGACCGAGATATGTATCGTAACAAGCTTAATGGCTTGATCGAGTTTTGCAAATGGTTGGCCAAAAATTTGGTTTGGAAGCATAGAGATGCTATGGAAGTAATGGATGAATCTACTCCCCACAATATCTGTGATTTTCTTTGCATGTGCAAGGCAATGTTGAAGAGGTTTAAAGAAGAGTTAGAGGAGCGTGAGGTTAAAAGACCAAAAGTTTCAAGTTTGTTTTGCTTTTGTACTTTTCTCGTTGTTCAAATATTATGAATTGTATGCCGAATGATCTCTTTTGTATCACTTGAATATTATCGTTTTATGAATGAATGTGATCTAGTTTATTCCTGGTATTTTTGTGTATGTTAAGTAATTAATTCAAAAATTCCCTAAAAACCAAATGCATATCATCTTGCATATCATGGTACGCATCCTTTTTTTTCCAAACACCTCATAACTCTAAGTTTTTACCCTTTGCTACCTCCAGATTTAAGTTGACTACTCGACATTGCTACGAGACTCAACGCAACTTCCAAATGACGCTGGAACAGATCGAAGAGACTCAGAACACCATGAGGGGTGATATTGACGCAAAATAAAGATGGACCAACGGCTGGAAACAATGATGACATTGACCCGTAAGGAAAGCAATGCTGAGATCATGGTTGATGCTAGAAAGATGGTCGACAATATAGGAACTTTTGGAGTCATTAAAACTCCTCCTCCTATCCACGTAGACCTGGATGAACATTTTACATCTGCCTAACATGGCTCCAAAGTGGGAATGGATGAGAAGTATGACGCTTTTTCCCAACTTCTTCTTCCTCAGCAAAATATGGGGATTATAGATGACCCTTCCGTAGATTGAATACGCACTTTAGAAGAGAAGTTCAAGTCTTTGGAGGTCGAAAAAACTCCAAGCTTGGATGGTGTTGATATCTGTCTAGTTCCTGGATTGGTGATACCGAAGAAGTTCAAAGTCCCAGACTTTGACAAGTATAAGGGGATTAACTTCCCGAGGACTCATCTGAGAGCATACTGTAGTAAGATGGCAGCTCATATTGATAATAACTTGCTTTTAATACATTATTTCTAAGACAACCTCAGTGTGGCATCATTGGAATGGTACATGCAATTAGAGAAGGGACAAGTTATCGCTATGCGAAAAATGACACAGAGTCGCCACCGGATTTTATTTATCCCAAGGAGGGAAAGGGAAATAGCGATAAAACCTTTGGGAAAAGAGCATGGTCATCGCAACCAAGTCTAGGGGTTCGGGAGTCAGTTATGCGAGGGGAAGGTATTAGCGCCCCCTTGTAACACCCTTCTAAACCCCACGGAAAATATATGAATAATTAGAGTAAACAATCATGCATTCACAAAAGGGCACACATAACTTTCAAACATCAAAAACCACCTGTCATGCTCATTAACATTCAATAAATAATCATGCTTTTCAAAGTTTCACTTTGCATGTAGCAGCGAATTCAATTATATCACAATCTTCGTAAAAGAAACATTTGAATTCACCACCTATATCAACATCATTAGGCACTGGGGCCAACATCATAGATTATGGAAATCGATTGTGAATTGTGGCCGTTTGGAAATTATATGCATTGCTTAAATTGATTAATAGTGCATGAAGATTGTGATTGAATCTAATTGATTCTTGTGCATTACTTGATAAATGTAATGATGATGTTGAGAGTATGAATACTTTGATTATTATGAAATGCATTGTGTGTGCAATCATGTTATAATTCTTGTGTGATGAATTATTTGAGAATGTATGAGATTAAGATGCGAGAATGGTCTTAAGTGCATTTGGTTGTTGATTGCATACGCATCATTTGTTGTCAAGAGGCAATGCTTGCTAGTCTCGTGGAGGTTAGTGACTTGTCCCAAACCTAGAGAGGGGTTTGAAAGCTTAGAGGACGGGCTTTTGTTTGTTATTGGTCTAGAGGACGGACCCGATTTAAATGTAAAAACCGAAAAATAATAACAAGTGTTGGTACCACATGGCATGAGTTGCATTGAGTCTCGTAGCATAAATAATTGTTGTATTGAAAGTATGCATATGTGTATGAATTGTTGAACTTAGATTGTGAATTGGTGAATAAACATAATTGTAAATGTTTATGTGGAATGAGTGAATTGTGGATGTATGCATGATGAAATATGCTTGGTGATTATCCATATTTATTTATATATACATTGTGAGGTGTATGATGAATTGGGTGAAAATGTGGAATATGTGTATTCTATGCTTGTGTGTGTGTGTGTGTGTCTATACACACACACACACACACACACACACACACACACACACACACACACACAAGCATAGAATACACATATTCCACATTTTCGCCCAATTCATCATACACCTCACAATGTATATATAAACAAATATGGATAATCACCAAGCATATTTCATCATGCATACATCCACAATTCACTCATTCCACATAAACATTTACAATTATGTTTATTCACCAATTCACAATCTAAGTTCAACAATTCATACACATATGCATACTTTCAATACAACAATTATTTATGCCACGAGACTCAATGCAACTCATGCCATGTGGTACCAACACTTGTTATTATTTTTCGGTTTTTACATTTAAACCGGGTCCGTCCTCTAGACCAATAACAAACAAAAGCCCGTCCTCTAAGCTTTCAAACCCCTCTCTAGGTTTGGGACAAGTCACTAACCTCCACGAGACTAGCAAGCATTGCCTCTTGACAACAAATGATGCGTATGCAATCAACAACCAAATGCACTTAAGACCATTTTCGCATCTTAATCTCATACATTCTCAAATAATTCATCACACAAGAATTATAACATGATTGCACACACAACGTATTTCATAATAATCAAAGTATTCATACTCTCAACATCATCATTACATTTATCAAGTAATGCACAAGAATCAATTAGATTCCATCACAATCTTCATGCATTATTAATCAATTTAAACAATGCATATAATTGCCAAACGGCCACAATTCACAATCGATTTCTATAATCTAAGATTCACGCCATACGGCTACCCCCAGCATAACACATCATAGCATACAATTAGGCCTTAAGAGAAAGGGGTAATCACATTCGAATCGAAGAATTGACATTGGATGGAAACAACATGAAAATCAAACACTATCACGCTCGCTGGACCACTCGCCTAGCGAGGTCTTAGCGAACACTCGTTGTTGGTTCGCCTAGAGAACAAGCTCGTGAAGGCAAACAGAAGCTACTAGAAGGATTCGCTACTGGCTTGCTGGAGCCTCGCCTAGCGATCAACTTGCTACATCACTCGCCACTAGCGAAAAGGATCATTTCCTCTCATGCACTTTGAGTTGCCTCGAAGCATAAGCCACAACTTGTTTATTTTGCATCAACACACCTCCTAAACCCATCAAAGAAGCATCACAGTACACGACAAACAGTTTTGCCGGATTCGACAAAATCAAAACAGGAACTCTCGTCAATCTTTTCTTAAGCTCTTGAAAACTTCCTTCACACTTTGCATCCCAAACAAAAGCTTGACCTTTCCTAGTCAACTGCGTCAACGGTAATGATAACTTGGCAAATCCTTCAATGAATTTTCGATAATAACCTGCCAAACCAAGAAAACTTCTAATCTCATAAACTGATTTTGGAGTCTCCCATTGCGATAGCGCTTCAACCTTCGACGGATCAACTGCAATACATCTACTCGAAATCACGTGACCAAGGAAACTCACTTCCTTCAACCAAAATTCACACTTAGAAAGTTTAGCATACAACTGCTTCTCCTTTAACACAGATAACACAATCCTCAAATGCCCCGCATGTTCTTCTTCACTCTTCGAATAAATCAAAATATCATCAATGAACACAACCACAAACTTGTCCAAATAAGGATGGAAAATCCTATTCATGTACTCCATAAATACACCTGGTGCACTAGTCACACCAAACGACATCATAGAATACTCATAATGTCCATACCTCGTTCTAAAAGCAGTCTTCTGAATATCCTCGGCCTTCACACGAATCTGATGATACCCATATCTGAGATCTATCTTACTAAAGACAGTCGCACCAATGAACTGATCTATCAAATCATCAATCCTCAGAAGTGGATACTTATTCTTGATGGTCATCTTGTTCAATTGTCTGTAGTCCACACAATGTCTCATAGAACCTTCTTTCTTCTTAACCAGCAAAACTGGTGCACCCCACGGTGACACACTCGGACGAATAAACCTCTTCTCAAGTAGATCTTCAAGTTGATTCTTCAACTCTTTCAATTCCGATGCTGACATACGATATGGAGCCATCGATATCGGACTAATTCCAGGAATTAAGTCGATCACAAACTCCATTTCTCATTCCGGCGGTAAATCTCTTATCTCATCAGGAAAAACTTCCGGAAAATCACGGACAATGGGTAAAGCATCAATTGCTCCATTTTCACCAATGTTAAAAGTTGCCATCAACATAAATACTTTCGCACCATCTTGCATTGACTCCTTCACTTGCTTAGCAGTCATAAACAAGTATCCTTCATCATTAGGTTGAGGAAAAATAACCATGTTGTCAAAACAGTTAATATAGACACGATTGAATTCCAACCAATTCATCCCAAGAATAACATCAAGTTGATCTAAGTGAAGACACACTAAATCAACTCCAAAGTCTTTAGCAAAGATACTCAACGGACAATTCAAACATACAAAAGGGGTAGCTACTGAACCCATAGCAGGAGTATCAATAACCATACCACCACTCATAATTGACAACTCAAGATCCAATCTCTTAACACAATAAAAGGAAATAAAGGAATGTGTAGCTCCAGTATCAATTATAGCGACCAAAGGTATACCATTAATGAAGCACGTACCTCAGATCAACCGATCTTCGCTAGAAGTCTCTGATCCTGATAGAGCAAACACTTTCCCAATCCCTTGATTCTTCTTTGGCTTGTCATACTTGGTACTAATGTGCCCTTGCTCACCACAGTTGTAGCAAGTTACATTCGCACCGCTTCTGCACTCGAAAGCCATGTGGCCTGGCTTGCCACACTTGAAACATTTCTGCTCAACGCTTTTGCACTCAGGAGCACGATGTCCTTCTTTACCGCATTGGTAACATCTCACCGGAGTGAAACTTCTCCCCCACTCGGCTTCTTGCCGTAACCAATTTTCTGTTTCCCCTTATCAGCAGGAGTCACATACGGCTTCCCTCGGAGTTGGCCTTTTCCTTTCTTGTCATTTAAACTCTTATAGCGACTAGATTGAGCTCTACTATCTTCATCATAAATTCTGCTTTGGTTCACCAACTCAGAAAATCGCCTAATTTCCTGATAACCAACGACTTGCTTGATCTTAGGCCTCAAACCGTTCACGAACTTGAGACACTTGGATCTCTCAACATTGGTAATGTTGTAATGGGGACAAAACTTAATTAAATCCTCAAACCTTGCTGCATACTCGGCCACAGTTGAGTTACCCTGCTTCAGCTCAAGGAATTCAATTTCCTTCTTACCACGCACATCTTCTGGAAAATACTTCTCCAGAAATGCCTCTCTAAAAAAATCCCAAGTAACCACAACCTCATCTTCTTCAAATCTCTGACGAGTGTTACCCCACCAGTCCTTAGCTTCTTCTTCAAGCATATGAGTGCCAAACTGTACCCTCTGCGCATCTAAACAGTTCATGACTCGAAAGATCTTCTCGATTGCTTTTAGCCTACCTGCGCTTTGTCAGGTTCGTGGGTTCCCTTGAAAATTGGCGGATTGTTCCTTTGAAACCTTCCCAAAGCACGAAACTCGTAATCGACGTTGTTTCCAGCATTCATGTTGGCTTGAGGATTATGCCCAATCGCTCCAGCCAACATCGCCAATGCTTCGGCAATCGCTTCATCATTCCTACCGACGACCATTGTTCTGGATCCCAACAACAAAACTTCATAAGACTAACAATATCGATAGTGCCATACACACATATCATATATATATATAGGGAATAAACACTTTAACAACTTGGCCAACTGACCGACCTGCTCTGATACCACTAATGTAACACCCTTCTAAACCCCACGGAAAATATATGAATAATCAGAGTAAATAATCATGCATTCACAAAAGGGCGTCACACATAACTTTCAAACATCAAAAACCACCTGTCATGCTCATTAACATTCAATAAATAATCATGCTTTTCAAAGTTTCACTTTGCATGTAGCAGCAGATTCAATTATATCACAATCTTCGTAAAAGAAAAATTTGAATTCACCACCTAAATCAACATCATTAGGCACTGGGGCCAACATCATAATAATTCGATAAATATAAAAACATAGTATAGAGTACATCATATATCTCTAAAATATATAAACCAAGCGATCCCAGTGTTACATGATCAGAGCATGACTCGATCCAACGACTAGATACATATACAATGTATCACAAAAGAATCATATACATCCTAGCTAACCGACCAAAAGATGAAGGCACGCTTCACAAAAAGGACCTTTAGCCAACCTACTCTACAATGCCTCAAAGAGCATCATAAAACAGCAGAAGGGTGAGAAATGTTATCATAATGATCAATGCATATATATATATATATATATATATATATATATATATATATATATATATATATATATATATATATATATATATATATATATATATATATATATATATATATATATATATATATATATATATATATATATATATATATATATATATATATATATATATATATATATATATATATATATATATATATATATATATATATATATATATATATATATATATATATATATATATATATATATATATATATAGACACACACACACACACACACAAGCATAGAATACACACACACACACACACACACACACACACACACACACACACACACACACACACACACACACACACACATATATATATATATATATATATATATATATATATATATATATATATATATATATATATATATATATATATATATATATATAGACACACACACACACACAAGCATAGAATACACATATTCCACATTTTCACCCAATTCATCATACACCTCACAATGTTTATATAAACAAATATGGATAATCACCAAGCATATTTCATCATGCATACATCCACAATTCACTCATTCCACATAAACATTTACAATTATGTTTTTTCATCAATTCACAATCTCAGTTCAACAATTCATACACATATGCATACTTTCAAGACAACAATTATTTATGCCATGAGACTTAATGCAACTTAATGCAACTCATGCCATGTGGTACCAACACTTGTTATTATTTTTCGGTTTTTACATTTAAACCGGGTCCATCCTCTAGACCAATAACAAACAAAATCCCGTCCTCTAAGCTTTCAAACCCCTCTCTAGGTTTGGGACAAGTCACTAGCCTCCACGAGACTAGCAAGCATTGCCTCTTGACAACAAATGATGCGTATGCAATCAACAACCAAATGCACTTAAGACCATTCTCACATCTTAATCTCATGCATTCTCAAATAATTCATCACACAAGAATTATAACATGATTGCATACGCAACACATTTCATAATAATCAAAGTATTCATACTCTCAACATCATCATTACATTTATCAAGTAATGCACAAGAATCAATTAGATTCAATCACAATCTTCATGCATTATTAATCAATTTAAACAATACATATAATTGCCAAACGGCCACAATTCACAATCGATTTCCATAATCTAGGATTCACGCCATACGGCTACCCACAACATAACACATCATACAAATAGGCCTTAAGAGAAAGGGGTAATCACATTTGAATCGAAGAATCGACATTGGATGGAAACAGTAAGAAAATCAAACACTGTCACGCTCACTGCACCACTCGCCTAGAGAGGTCCTAGCGAACACTCGCTGTTGGTTCGCCTAGCGAACAAGCTCGCGAAGGCAAACAGAAGCTACTGGAAGGATTCGCTACTGGCTCGCTGGAGCCTCGTCTAGTGATCAACTCGCTACATCACTCGCCACTAGTGAAAAGGATCATTTCCGTTCTGCCCAAGTCTAGGGACGTTCGTTGGCAGCTCGCTACCAGCTCGCTTAGCGAACACTCGCCACCCTGCTCGCCTAGCCAACATGCTAGCGAGTGTCTGCGTACTCCAAAACCCCATCTGTCCAAAAACCTCAGAAACTCCCGAAATCACCCGATTCAATTCCAACAAGTTCCAGTAGTCTTAGCCTAACATTCCTCGACTAAACTACACTATTTATTCCGGATTCTAACCGTTAAATCATCGATTCCTACCGATTAAACCATTTCTGACCTAGAATGGAAAATATGGAAAATATCCAAACAATCCAACAAAATCATACATAATCATACACATTGAGAAGATAATAAGATTTCACACCCTTACCCGATTAAGTCGACTTCTAAGGGTTGATCTTGATGAATCCAAGCTTTCCTCTCTTTTCCTTTTCTTTTCTCTTCTTCCTCTTTCTTTCTCTCCTTTCCTTCTTTCCTTTCTATCCTTTCTTTTCTCTCCTCTTTCTCTTATATCTCTTTCTATTCTATTCCCCTCCATCATATTTTCTTCTCTCAAAATATCTACCCATTCATTTAAATTAAAGAAATCACATAAATCAATTAATTAACATAAATAATTAATTAATAAAAATTGGGTTGTTACAACCCTCCCCCACTTAAAAGATTTTCGCCCTAAAAAATTACCTTAAACGAATAATTTGGGATAAGACTCCCTCATCTGACTCTCAAGCTCCCAAGTCAAACTTCCACCAGCCGGTCCTCCCCAAGTGACCTTCACCAAAGTGATCTCCTTACCTCAAAGTTGCTTCAACTCCCGATCCTCTATCCGCATAGGTGATGTCTCCACAGTCAGGTTATCTCTCACCTGCACATCATCTACTTGGACTAAATGAGACGGATCCGCAATGTATTTCCTCAACTGAGATACATGGAACACGTCATGGAGATTAGCAAGCGACGACGGTAAAGCAACTCGATAGGCTACCTCTCCTATCCTCTACAAAATCTGATAAGGACCAATAAAACGCGGCGTCAACTTACGCGACTTCAACGCTCTACCAACACCAGTTATTGGAGTAACTCGAAGAAACACGTGATCTCCTTCCTGAAATTCAAGTGCTTTCCTTCTCTTATCATGATAACTCTTTTGACGACTCTGAGAAATCTTCATCTTCTCTTGAATCATCTTAATCTTATCGGTAGTCTGCTGGACTATCTCGGGTCCAACAATAAAACTCTCTCCAGACTCATACCAACACAATGGCGTCCTACACCGTCTACCATACAATGCCTCAAACGGTGCCATACCAATACTCGAATGAAAACTGTTATTATAAGTAAATTCAATCAAAGGTAAGTAGCTATCCCAAGCTCCTCCCTTCTCCAATACACAAGCTCTCTAAAGATCCTCAAGTGATTGAATCGTCCTCTCAGTCTGACCATCGGTCTGCGGATGATAAGCAGAACTCAAACGTAACTTCATACCCAAAGCACTTTGCAAACTCTCCCAAAATCTCGAAGTAAACCTCAGATCTCTATCTGACACAATGCTAGACGGAATACCATGCAAAATGACAATCCTTTCAATGTACAGTTTTGCCAATCTCTCCAACGGGTAATCCATTCGTATAGGAATAAAGTGAGCAGATTTGGTCAATCTATCCACAATAACCCAGATAGCTTCAAAGTTACTCGGCGTCCTAGGTAAACCAGACACAAAATCCATAGATATGCTATCCCATTTCCACTCAGGAATAGACAACGGTTGCATCAAACCCGACAGTTTCTGATGCTCAATCTTTGACTTCTGACAAGTCAAGCAAGAATACACAAACTCGACAATATCCTTCTTCATACGAGGCCACCAAAATATTTTCCTCAAATCTTGATACATCTCAGTAGCACCCGGATGAATACTCAATCCACTATGATGCCCTTCTTCAAGAATACTCTTCTTCAGCTCAACAATATCAGGAATACAAACTCTATCATGACATCTCACGATACCATTTTCATCAATCCGAAAATCACCACCTTGACCTTGATTGATCAAAGTCAATTGATCAACTAAACCCAAATCAGATTTCTGTCCTTCTCGAATCTCGTCAAGAATACCACTAGTAAGCTTTAACATACCAAGCTTAACTCCGTAAGAAGTCTTCTCACACACTAAGCTCAAATCACGAAATTGCTCAATCATTTCCAACTCTTTCACCATCATCATCGACATATGCAACGATTTCCTACTCAATGCATCAGCTACCACATTTTCTTTACCCGAATGGTAATTCAAACCAAAATCATAATCCTTCAGAAGTTCCAACCATCTCCTCTGACTTGCATTCAATTCTTTCTGATCAAAGATATACTTCAAACTCTTATGATCACTAAATACCTCAAATCTCGAACCAAACAAATAATGCCTCCAAAGCTTCAGCACAATACAACGGCAACCAACTCTAAGTCATGCGTCCAATAATTCCTCTCATGCAATTTGAGTTGCCTCGAAGCATAAGCTACAACTTGCTTATTTTGCATCAGCACACCTCCTAAACCCATCAAAGAAGCATCACAGTACACGACAAACAGTTCTGTCGGATTCGAAAAAATCAAAACAGGAGCTCTCGTCAATCTTTTCTTAAGCTCTTGAAAACTTCCTTCACACTTTGCATCCCAAACAAAATCTTGACCTTTCCTAGTCAACTGCGTCAACGGTAATGATAACTTGGCAAATCCTTCAATGAATTTTCGATAATAACCTGCCAAACCAAGAAAACTTCTAATCTCATAAACTGATTTTGGAGTCTCCCGTTGTGATACCGCTTCAACCTTCGACGGATCAACTGCAATACCTCTACTCGAAATCACGTGACCAAGGAAACTCACTTCCTTCAACCAAAATTCACACTTAGAAAGTTTAGCATACAACTGCTTCTCCTTTAACACAGATAACATAATCCTCAAATGCCCGACATGTTCTTCTTCACTCTTCGAATAAATCAAAATATCATCAATGAACACAACCACAAACTTGTCCAAATAAGGATGGAAAATCCTATTCATGTACTCCATAAATACACCTGGTGCATTAGTCACACCAAACGGCATCACAGAATACTCATGATGTCCATACCTCGTTCTAAAAGCAGTCTTCTGAATATCCTCGACATTCACACGAATCTGATGATACCCAGATCTCAGATCTATCTTACAAAAAACCCTCGCACCAATCAACTGATCCATCAAATCATCAATCCTCGGAAGTGGATACTTATTCTTGATGGTCATCTTGTTCAATTGTCTGTAGTCCACACAAAGTCTCATAGAACCTTCTTTCTTCTTAACCAGCAAAACTGGTACACCCCACGGTGACACACTCGGACGAATAAACCTCTTCTCAAGTAGACCTTCAAGTTGACTCTTCAACTCTTTCAATTCCGATGCAGACATATGATATGGAGCCATCGATATCAGACTAGTTCCAAGAATTAAGTCGATCACAAACTCCATTTCTCGTTCCGGCGGTAAATCTCTTATCTCATCAGGAAAAACTTCCGGAAAATCACGGACAATTGGTAAAGCATCAATTGCTCCATTTTCACCAATGTTCAAAGTTGCCATCAACATAAATACCTTCGCACCATCTTGCATTGACTCCTTCACTTGCTTAGCAGTCATAAACAAGTCTCCTTCATCATCAGGTTCAGGAAAAATAACCGTTTTGTCAAAACAGTTAATATAGACACCATTGAATTCCAACCAATTCATCCCAAGAATAACTTCAAGTTGATCTAAGTGAAGACACACCAAATAAACTGCAAAGTCTTTACCAAAAATACTCAACGGACAACTCAAACACACAAAAGGGGTAGTTACTGAACCCATAGTAGGAGTATCAATAACCATACCACCACTCATAATTGACAACTCAAGATTCGATCTCTTAACACAATAAAAGGAAATAAAGGAATGCGTAGCTCCAGTATCAATTATAGCGACCAAAGGTATACCATTAATGAAGCACGTACCTCGGATCAACCGATCTTCGCTAGCAGTCTCTGATCCTGATAGAGCAAACACTTTCCCAATCCCTTGAGTCTTCTTTGGATTGTCACACTTGGTACTAATGTGCCCTTGCTCACCAGAGTTGTAGCAAGTTACATTCGCACCGCTTCTGCACTCAAAATCCTTTTGGCCTGGCTTACCACACTTGAAACATTTCTGCTCAACGCTTTTGCACTCAGGAGCACGATGTCCTTCTTTACCGCATTGGTAACATCTCACCAGAGTGGAAACTTCTCCCCCACTCGGCTTCTTGCCGTAACCAGTTTTCTGTTTCCCCTTATCAGCAGGAGTCACATACGGCTTCCCTCGGAGTTGGCCTTTTCCTTTTTGTCATTTAAACTCTTATAGTGACTAGACTGAGCTCTACTATCTTCATCATAAATTCTGCTTTTGTTCACCAACTTAGAAAATCGCCTAATTTCCTGATAACCAACGACTTGCTTGATCTTAGGCGTCAAACCGTTCACGAACTTGAGACACTTGGATCTCTCAGCATTGGTAGTGTTGTAATGGGGACAAAACTTAATCAATTCCTCAAACCTTGCTGTATACTCGGCCACATTTGAGTTACCCTGCTTCAGCTCAAGGAATTCAATTTCCTTCTTACCACACGCATCTTCTGGAAAATACTTCTCCAGAAATGCCTCTTTAAAAACATCCCAAGTAACCACAACCTAATCTTCTTCAAATCTTTGACGAGTGTTACCCCACTAGTCCTCAGCTTCTTCTTCAAGCATATGAGTGCCAAACTGCACCCTCTGTGCATCTGAACAGTTCATGACTCGAAAGATCTTCTCGATTGCTTTCAACCATACCTGCGCTTTGTCAGGGTCATGGGTTCCCTTGAAAATTGGCGGATTGTTCCTTTGAAACCTTCCCAAAGCACGAAACTTGTCATCGACGTTATTTCTAGCATTCACGTTGGGTTGAGAATTCTGCCCAATCGCTCCAGCCAACATCGCCAATGCTTTGGCAATCGCTTCATCATTCCTACCGGCGACTATTGTTCTGGATCCCAACAACAAAACTTCATAAGACTAACAATATTGATAGTGCCATACACACATATCAAATATATATAGGGAATAAACACATTAACAACTTGGCCAACCTGCTCTGATACCACTAATGTAACACCCTTCTAAACTCCATGGAAAATATATGAATAATCAGAGTAAATAATCATGCATTCACAAAAGGGCATCACGCATAACTTTCAAACATCAAAAACCACCTGTCATGCTCATTAACATTCAATAAATAATCATGCTTTTCAAAGTTTCACTTTGCATGTAGCAGCGGATTCAATTATATCATAATCTTCATAAAAGAAACATTTGAATTCACCACCTAAATCAATATCATTAGGCACTGGGGCAACCATCATAATAATTCGATAAATATAAAAATATAGTATAGAGTACATCATGTATCTCTAAAATATATAAACCAAGCGATCACAGTGTTACATTATCAGAGCATGACTCGATCCAACGACTAGATACATATACAATGTATCACAAAAGAATCCTATACATCCTATCTAACCGACCAAAAGATGAAGGCACACTTCACAAAAAGGACCTCCAGCCAACCTACTCTGCAATGCCTCAAAGAGCATCATAAAACAGCAGAAGGGTGAGAAATATTATCATAATGATCAATCCATATAATCATATATATATATATATATATATATATATATATATATATATATATATATATATATATATATATATATATATATATATATATATATATATATATATATATATATATATATATATATATATATATATATATATATATATATATATATATATATATATATATATATATATATATATATATATATATATATATATATATATATATATATATATATATATATATATATATATATATATATATATATATATATATATATATATATATATATATATATATATATATATATATATATATATATATATATATATATATATATATATATATATATATATATATATATATATATATATATATATATATATATATATATATATATAGACGCACACACACACACACACACACACACACACACACACACACACACACACACACACACAAGCATATAATACACATATTCCACATTTTCACCCAATTCATCATACACCTCACAATGTATATATAAACAAATATGGATAATTTTCAAGCATATTTCATCATGCATACATCCACAATTCACTCATTCCACATAAACATTTACAATTATGTTTATTCACCAATTCACAATCTCAGTTCAACAATTCATACACATATGCATACTTTCAATACAACAATTATTTATGCCATGAGACTCAATGCAACTCATGCCATATGGTACCAACACTTGTTATTATTTTTCGATTTTTACATTTAAACCGGGTCCGTCCTCTAGACCAATAACAAACAAATGCCCGTCCTCTAAGCTTTCAAACCCCTCTATAGGTTTGGGACAAATCACTAGCCTCCACGAGACTAGCAAGCATTGCCTCTTGACAACAAATGATGCGTATGCAATCAACAATCAAATGCACTTAAGACCGTTCTCGCATCTTAATCTCATGCATTCTCAAATAATTCTTCACACAAGAATTATAACATGATTGCACACACAACACATTTCATAATAATCAAGGTATTCATACTCTCAATATCATCATTACATTTATCAAGTAATGCACAAGAATCAATTAGATTTAATCACAATATTCATGCACTATTAATCAATTTAAAAAATGCATATAATTGCCAAACGGCCACAATTCACAATCGATTCCATAATCTAGGATTCACGCCATACGGCTACCGACAGCATAACACATCACATCATACAATTAGGCCTTAAGATAAAGGGGTAATCACATTCGAATCGAAGAATCGAAATTGGATGGAAACAACAAGAAAATTAAACACTGTCACGCTTGCTGGATTAGTCGCCTAGCGAGGTCCTAGCGAACACTCGTTGTTGGTTCGCCTAGCGAACAAGTTCGCGAAGGCAAACAAAAGCTACTGGAAGGATTCGCTACTGGTTCGCTGGAGCCTCGCCTAGCGATCAACTTGCTACATCACTCGCCACTAGAGAAAATGATCATTTCCATTCTGCCCAAGTCTTGGGACGTTCGCTGGCAGCTCGCTACCAGCTCGCTTAACGAACACTCGCCACCCTGCTCGCCTAGTGAAAGTGCTAGCGAGGGTCTGCGTACTCCAAAACCCCATATGTCCAAAAACCTCAGAAACTCCCGAAATCACCCGATTTAATTCCAACAAGTTCCAGTAGTCTTAGCCTAATATTCCTCGACTAAACTACACCATTTATTCCGGATTCTAACCGTTAAATCATCGATTCCTACCGATTAAACCATTTCTGACCTAGAATGGAAAAGATGGAAAACATCCAAACAATCCAACAAAAGCATACATAATCATACACATTGAGAAGATAATAAGATTTCACACCCTTACCCGATTAAGTCGACTCCTAAGGGTTGATCTTGATGAATCCAAGCTTTCCTCTCTTTTCCTTCTCTTTTCTCTTCTTCCTCTCCTTTCCTTCTTTTCTTTCTATCCTTTCTTTTCTCTCCTCTTTCTCTTATATCTCTTTCTATTCTATTCCCCTCCATCATATTTTGTTCTCTCAAAATATCTACCCATTCATTTAAATTAAAGAAATCACATAAATCAATTAATTAACATAAATAATTAATTAATAAAAATTGGGTTGTTACACCCCTCGCATCCATCGTACTCGATGGGAACCTCCTAGGTTATTTCGCGTGAATGGGTATTTTTACTTAAAAGTTTGCTTGCTTAAGGAAAGAGGGGTTGGTTTTATATTTTAATGCTCGCCAAGGATTGTGGCCCTTGTGCCCACATATCCTCAGTTAAAAGAAGTGAAGAATCAGAGCTCCATAGTTCGGAGGCTTGTGAAATAGTTATTTGTTGATTGATTTTATATCTTGAAAAATGGTTTTTGATTGATGCCCTAAGGCAAAAATAAGTTTGATGAGTTGATGTTATTTTTAGGTTTTTTGAATAGAAATGGTTCTTGATTAGGATTACACAAAAGGACTTTGGATAGAGATGAATGTTTCGAATAGCCAAGTCTAGCGCCTTGTATCCAAAACATTCGGAACGAGTGTAGGAGGATTCCATTCTCATTCCTTCTCCACCACCATAAAATCCATGGTATACAACCCTAACCATATATTTATTGTATTTTGGGTTTTTTTATAAGAAAAAGGATCACTTGATGTTGGATCAAGGTTTATTGTTTGTCAAAATGCATTTGAAGCGATACGTACAAGGTCGATGGTGATGCGCAAGGCAATTGACTTACAAGGTTAAAAATGGCTCGATAAAATCGAGAGTTTGTTTTTGAAAATGGTTTTTGGAATCAAAGGTTAACAAGGACCATAACAATATTCACATACTAAAATCATACAAATATATGGGGTTAGTCGGCTAAAAAAAATCGAGACATGTAAAAAAAACGGTGGTGTGACACGGGTGGCCGTGTCGTGTGACACGGCCTGTGTCAGGAGGTACCTGCAATATGGGTTTTTGAGGCGAGACAGTGGTGTGACACGGCCCGTGTCAGGAGACCTGGGTGTTTTGCGTCATGAAATCTCAAACAGCGGGCTGACACGGCCACCCGTGTCGCACGACACGGCCCGTGTCAGCCTACCTGGGTGAAAAAACCAAACTTTTTTCTTGTTTTCCTTTCTTTTTTTGTGGTTCTTAAAAATGGTTTCTTGGTCCCCCTTGGGACCTCACACAATGTACAAAGCACAAAATAACTTAACAGAGATAAATAAATGACAAGTGCAAAGTATAAAAGGAGAAAAGTTTGAAGGAATGGATACCAAAGAGGTTCTCCTTCTTTGTTAAGCCTCCACTGATTTTGGTTGGGTACTCTCTTCCTTCTTCCCTCTATGTTGTGAAGGTTCTCCTTCTCAAAGGTTCTTGTGTTTTTATGGAACTCTTTGGATTTCGCTGGTTTTCTTTCTCTCTATTTTTCTGGTTTTTTAGGGTTTCTTGCTCTCTCTCTTTTTCTGGTTTTTTTTGCAATGTGTAGTGAATGTGTAGTGTGTAAAAAATGACTCCTCCTTTGTTTACAGCCCCTTCCCTTCTTATCTCTCCTCTCTAGGGTTTTCCCTTCTCCCCAAACATTAGATTTTTTTCATGGGGTAATGTCTCCTACCACCTTTTCTCATGTTACTCTCTTTCTTTCCATTTCCATACAAGTTGCTAGGCTGCACTTTTCTGCACTACTTGCCTATGCTGTAGCACTCTATATTGCTCTCAATCCTTGTACCCCTTTGTTGGCTTGTGTCTTGACAGCTCTTGTGGTCAATGCTACTACCTTTTTGACAACATTTTGAAAAATCTGATATTTAGTATGTAGATGCATCATTGTGGGTTCATTTCCTTGGTCTTGTGACATGTGATGGTCTTGTGATATAATGCAAATTGTCACTTCTTGCATGAGGGCTGTTTTGTATGACATTCAAATTACCCATGGCTAAGCAAACATAGTCTTGATCTTGACAAGTTCCAATGTTGAGTTAGCTCTTAAATATTTTCTTTGGATGTTTGCAAGCATAATGTTGGACATTGATCGGTGGATTTCACTTGTGTTTTCAAACTCTGTTTGTTGTTGGTTTTGCACTGTTTTTATCTGTTTTCAAAGCTTTGATTTTTGTTATCTTAGTTATTTATAGTCGTTTTTATGTAAGTCTTATTTTGAGGTTTGTATTACTTTTGCCGCTGGTGCGTTTGATTCGGTTTCTTTTAGTGTGTTTTTGGCAGGAATTGATGGCCCGACATTCGCACCGTTTCGAAGGCAAAGAAAAGTCGAAAAAATAGAATTCAGAGGCACAACACGGGTACCCGTGTTGCACAACACGACCCGTGTCAGGGAGGACACGGTTGGAAAGACACGGTCAAGATGAGCAGAGGAAAATGGAGAACAAAAGAGCAATACGGGTGCCCGTGTCACACAACATGGCCCGTGTTGCAGCCCCTGAAGATGAAAAGCGCTTTGTTTGATTCAGCAGCCTGACACGGCCACCCGTGTCCCATAACACGGCCCGTGTCAGGGCCACTGATAGTGAATTTGTTGTTTTTCTGATTTTTATGCTGTCAAACCTGTTTCGAAGGGCATTTTAGACATTTTGCAATGTAATTTGAATTTGGATATAAGAGCCACTTTTTGGCCAAGACAAAACAATACTTTTGGATTGGGAATAGGATTGACAACTGAAGAGGGAGATTTCTGGAGAACCAAGGATCGATCAAGAGCGGAAGCAATTGATGATCCAAGTGAACCAATTTCAATTGTAACGATCTTCTCGTTTTCATTTCTAATTGCATTTGTTTTTATTAAGAACATGAGTAGCTAAACCCCCATTTGTTAGGGGGTGGTACTGCATTGCGATGTATTGACATTTGTTGGATTATTCTATGAGAATTATGTTATTCACCTTATCTATTTTGTTTTGCAACAATCTTAATGCGTATTCATATTGGAAAGTAGAATTCGATTCATGATTAGGTTTTGGTCTGGAAAGTCAACCTAATGCTTTTGCAAAATAATATTACGGTAGATATTGCTTAGGAATGGGGATATCCTGTATCACGTATTTTATTGTCAGAACTATTGCTTGATGCTTTTCATGGACACTGAGGAATTAGTGTACATGAAACTCATCAAAGGGTTTTTATTAAGGAATTAAGGAAAACTAAATTTGAGAACTGATGAATTAAGGTTAATAAAAATTATCTCAAAATAATCCTACATGGTCTTTACTTGCATTGTTTCCACTCCCCTAACATCATTCTTAGATTAATCTAAAAGTCAACTTTTACTCGCTTTGATACTTTGCTACCAAACAACCCCCTAGACTTTTTGTTCCTTTGAATACTAAAAATCCCGTTAATTTCTACGCAGTCCTCGAGATCGATACTTGGGACTTTTTCCCTTATTACTACAATCGGTAAAAATAGTACACTTGTTATTTTCCCGATCATGTTTTTGGTGCCGTTGCCGGGTACTGCCAAATCAACATTGTTTTTAGAATCCAAAAGAAATTTTGTTGCTCTGCGACTAAAATTTTTATTATTCGCCGCATTCTCTCTGTGCTTGTATTATCTAACGTTTGTCTAATTATGTATGCGAGGTCAGGCCTCAGCTAAATATTCTTTTGATACAGAACCAGAACGAGCATTACACGAAAGAAGGAGAAAAGCTAAAGTTAAAAGACTGGAAGAAATAGAGGAAATTATATCTGTGCAAAGCGACTCTGAAGCAGAGAGAGAGACAACACTTGAAACTGTTCAAATGGCTGGGAATCCACCTCAGCCTGAAATACTATTCGGAGACTATGGAGGGGCCAATGCTCAATCAAACCGGATGACCATTGTGAATCAACCGGTGAATGCTGCACATTTTCAGCTACACCCTTCCACCATCCGTCAGTTGGAGAGCAAGCCGTTCGCTGGAAGAATCAACGAAGATGCAAACAAGCATCTTCAGAGATTCCTTACGACTACCACATCTTTGAAGATAGAAGGACATTCCGAAGAGGACAAGAGATTGGTTATGTTCCCGTTCACACTCACTGATGATGCGGAAAAATGGTTTTACTCGCTTCCAGCTGGGAGTATCACAACATGGCAAGAGATGGAAACTGCGTTCCTGAATGAGTATTTCCCTGCTTCAGTGTTTATCCGAAAAATATATGACATTGTCAACTTCAAGCAAAAAGAAGGAGAATCTTTAGGGGATGCATATAAGCGGTTTAAGAGATGTCTGACAGCATGTCCTACTCATAACATGGACGCCACTGAGCAGATGCCAAAATTTGTGAATGGATTACGACTCAAAACGAAACAGCTCATAGACATTGCTGCCGGTGGCTCAACCAACTTCTCAACAGCCACGGGTATCAAAAGGATCATAGAAGCAATTGCCGCTAACGAGCACCTTGAGTTGTATGATCGCACTGTAAACCAACCGGAAGGTAAGATTGATTTGAAGTTGGCAGACCAGGTTGTTAAAATGGAGGATCAGATTACCTCCGAGGTAGAGAGAAGGTTAAAGAAAATGAATATTGGAACTCAGACAGTGGCACAAGTTGAACCAGTTCAAGCATCACCTTGTGAAATATGTGGTGGACCACACTTTACCGTGCATTGTGTAGCAACTCAAGAGCAAGTGGAACAGATTAATATGTTGAGGCAGAACAATCCTTATGCCAACACATATAATCCTGGTTGGAAAAATCACCCCAATTTTTCATGCAAAGATCAGCAAGGAAATGTACAAAAACTGGTTCAGGGCCAACAACCGTATCAACCTCAGCAACAACAATACCAGCAGCCACCATACCAACCTCAATATCAACAACAAGCTCCTAGAAAAGCTGATTGGGAAGTCGCCATTAAAAAAATGTCCGCCCAAAGTTCTCAATTTCAAGAAGAGACAAGGAGCAACTTCAGGAATGCTGGTGCATCCATTAAAAATCTTGAAGTACAAATGAGTCAAATTTCTCAATAGCTAGCGAGTTCGCAAGCGCCGGGTACACTTCCAAGTACTACAGTACCAAATCCGAAGGATCACCACCAAGTTAAGGCGGTAGTAACAAGAAGTGGAAAATCCAAGGAAGTGGAAGAAGAGGAACCTGAACTAAATGATCATATGATTGAAGTGGAACTGGAAATAAAAGAAAATGACGTGGTTGAGGAAGAAGTGGTGACGCCGGCACTGGTAACTAAAGAAAAAGTTGTAGAACCGAAACCGGTGATCAAGCTGCCATACCCCTCAAGAAATAAAAAGAAAGGACAGCAAGAGAGGAATTTCGAGAAATTCCTTGAACTGTTTAAAAAGTTAGAGTTGAACATTCTGTTGTTGGAGGCACTAGAACAAATGCCCACCTATGCCAAATTCATGAAGGACATCATTGCTAAGAAGCGGACTAGTGAGCCCGAACCTGTTATTCTAACTGAAACTTGTAGTGCTATTTTGCAGGGTCTGAAGATTCCGGTGAAGAAGAAAGACAATGGAGCTGTTACTATTCCATGCACTATTGGTGATAGGTCATTCAACAGAGCTTTAATCGATTTGGGAGCAAGTATTAGCCTCATGCCCTTGTCCATCTACAAAAAGTTGGGTATTGGTGCGGTTCAAGACACTCGGATGACTCTCCAATTTGCGGATCATTCAGTTAAGCAGCCGTATGGAGTGGTTCGAGATGTTCTGGTTAAGGTAGATAAATTTGTGTTTCCGGTTGATTTTGTGATACTAGAGATGCCGGAAGATGAAGAAATTCCGTTAATTTTGGGCCGACCATTCTTGGAAACCGGGAGAGTCATGATAGATATGGAAGGCGGTACCTGACCTTGAAGGTATATGACGAGGAGTTAAAAATTGATGTTAGGAATACCATGAAGCATAAACAGGATTTTGGCACAAGTAACAACATACAAGCGCTAGAACAAGTTGTAGAGAGTGAACATTTGGAGAGTGTGACCCAACTGCCCCTTGAGAGAGTGTTAAGCATGTCAATTTTTAAGGAAGATAAAGAAGTGGATGAGAATGACATGGAAGTAGTCGAAATGTTGGAAACTCGACCATTTCAAAGGGGATCCCGACCACACCGATGGGAAGACTTAAGGCAACCTATAGCGTTGGAAGGTAATGAAGAAAAGCCTAAAGGTTCGGAATTGAAACAACTTCTGGAGAATCTCAAATATGTTTTTCTAGACACCGAAGAAAAGTGCTTCGCCATTATTAGCTCTAGTTTGAAAAGTGTCCGAGAGGAACATCTGATTGGGGTTCTTAAAAAATTTAAGAGTGCTATTGGATGGAAAATCGAAGACCTCAAGGGTATAAGTCCTACAGTGTACATGCACAAAATTCTTATGGAGAAAGACCACAAACCGGTTGTGCAGCCCTAGAGAAGAATGAACCCCGTTATGAAGGAGGTAGTAAGAAAGGAAGTCGTGAAATTGTTGGATGCTGGACTTATCTATCTGATATCGGACAGTTCATGGGTGAGCCCTGTTCACGTGGTGCCCAAGAAAGGAGGTACAACTGTGGTGACTAATGAAAAGAATGAGTTGATTCCTACGCGTACAGTCACTGGTTGAAGGGTGTGTATTGATTATAGGAGACTTAATTTGGCCACCAGAAAAGATCACTTTCCGTTGTCGTTCATTAATCAGATGCTAGAAAGATTGGTTGGGCACGACTACTATTGTTTTCAAGATGGATACTCCGGGTACAACCAAATCGCGGTTGCGCCGGAGGATCAAGAGAAGACGGATTTCACATGCCCGTACGGAGTTTTTGCCTATAGGAGGATGCCATTCGGGTTATGTAACGCCCCAGCGACATTTCAAAGATGCATGACTTCTATTTTTTCTGATATGCTTGAGAAGCATATGGAAGTCTTCATGGATGACTTTTCTGTTTTTGGTTCATCATTTGATAATTGTTTAACTAACCTTTCACTTGTTTTGCAGAGATGTCAAGAAAGTAACTTGATCCTAAATTGGTAAAAATGCCATTTTATGGTAAGAGAGGGCATTGTCCTTGGTCACAAAATCTCACACAAAGGGATCGGAGTCGATCAAGCAAAAGTGGAGGTAATATCTAAGTTACCCCCACCTGCGAACGAGAAAGGTATTCGAAATTTCTTAGGCCACGCGGGTTTCTACCGTAGGTTTATAAGAGATTTCTCCAAGATAGCTAAACCGTTGACTTCCTTGTTAGTCAAGGACACAACGTTTGTGTTCAATAAGGAGTGTGCTGACGCGTTCGAAAACCTGAAAAATAAGTTAGTGTCAGCACCGATTGTGATTGCCCCCGATTGGTCTCTGCCGTTTGAGATCATGTGTGACGCCAGTGACATCGCGGTGGGGGATGTGTTAGGGCAGCGGAGAGAGAAGCTTTTGCATGTTATTTACTATGCTAGTCACGTTTTGAACCTTGCACAGATGAATTACGCAACTACCGAGAAGGAGTTGTTAGCGGTGGTGTACGCCTTTGACAAATTTAGGCAATATCTGTTGGGTTCCAAAGTGATTGTTTATATTGACCATGCTGCTTTAAAATATCTTTTTGCTAAGCAGGATTCAAAGCCCAGGCTTCTGAGATGGATCCTACTTCTCCAAGAATTTGATGTGGAGATTCGTGATAAGAGAGGATATGAAAATACTGTAGCTGATCACCTCACGCGAATGTCACCGATTGAAGAAAACAAGGACAAGCGTCCGATAAAGGATGAGTTTGCTGATGAACACATCCTAGTTATTAATGGTGTCCCTTGGTTTGCTGATTACGCCAATTATTTGGTCGGGGGTATAATACCTGACGACTTTGATTCTAACAAGAGAAAAAAGTTTGTTCATGACTGCAGGTTTTACTTATGGGATGACCCGTTTCTTTATAAAAGAGGGGTGGATGGACTGATCAGAAGATGTGTTCCTGAAGATGAGCAAAGGAAGGTGCTCGAAGCATGTCATAATTCAGATTATGGAGGGTATTTCAGTGGTGACCGCACCGCAGCCAAAGTCCTCCAATCGGGGTTGTATTGGCCGTCTTTGTTCAAGGATGCCCAGGATGTAGTGAAGGAATGTGACAGATGTCAACGGACTAGAAATATCTCGAAAAGAAACCAGATGCCGCAAAATTCCATGTTGGAAGTAGAGTTGTTTGATGTTTGGGGGATTGACTTTATGGGGCCATTCCCACCATCATTTGGAAAAAATTATATACTGGCGGCAGTTGACTATGTTTCGAAGTGGGTAGAAGCAGTGGCACTACCAACCAATGATGCTAAGGTAGTGGTCAGGTTCCTGAAGGAGAACATATTTTCTCGGTTTGGAGTACCAAGGGCCCTTATAAGTGATGAAGGAACTCACTTCCTGAATTATCTCATGGAAAGGTTGCTCCTTAAGTATAATGTGAAGCACAAAATAGCTACCCCTTACCATCCTCAAAACAACGGGCAAGCCGAGGTGTTGAATAGACAACTCAAACAAATACTAGAGAAAACAGTGCGTGCCTCCCGTAAGGACTGGGCAGTAAAGCTGGATGATGCTCTTTGGGCGTACCGCACTGCGTACAAAACACCCATCGGTATGTGTCGCTTCCGCGAAAATAAGGTGCCGGCAAAACAGAAGAGTCGCCACCTTTCGTTATTTATCCCTCAGAGCGGGAAAGGAAACGATTCGAAAAACCAGACGAAAAGGATATAAGACAAGGTCATCGCAACCATTGTCTGGGTTCGGGAGTCGGTTACGCAAGGGGAAGGTATTAGCACCCCTCACGTTCGTCGTACTCGACGGGATCCACGCTTGTTGTGTTTACTGGACGAGTTGGTTTATCTATCTACCTATCAAGGCTGGCTTAAACAGAAAAGAAAATGACTCGGCAAAGCGTCACACTTTATGCCTACGTATTCTCATCAGAGAATGAGAAATCAGAGTCAACGTAGTTTGACCTACTACGGGTTACGGGGAAGGTGGCTCGCCAATACATCAGTATTGTGCCTACGTACTCTCAACAGATATGAGAGATCAGAGCTTACGTAGTTCGAGATAATACGGATTACGGGGATTCAGATTCATCTGTTTTATCGAGTAGGGTTAAACAACAGTTCCAGCAGCTAGGGACAAAGCTTGTTTGCGTTGGCGCTGAAGTTTAACGACACTCTTTTCTTCAGAAAAGCTTCCTTTGAATTATGGGCCCACGGGGCAAAAAGGTTTGAAGTTTGTTTTCTGTCTTTTACGAAAGAAGTGTTTTTTATTGTGTTTGCAATTTCAATCGCACTAAAGACTATGACCTGAGAGTGAATGCGTCGTCTGTCACCCAAAGGGTACCATACTAAACATCCAGACTGTTGGAAAGAAGCTCCCCAACAATCCTTTCTCAGATAGCTTAAGGCTCGTAACGTACGAAAGAAATCATTCATGATTACTGTATCTTAAGCTGTTTTGAGATGAGAAGAGAACAGGCTCAACTAAAGGGAGACTATCAAGTCCTACTGTTGTCATGCCAAGGATTCATCCTATAGTTAAAGTTTGAAACAGGGAACTCCTAGAAGTTATCATGCATAGGTTTCAACCTAAAGTTCTATCATCACTTCCTTATCGAAGGAAATGAGAGTCCTAAGGGATCATATCAATGATAAACAGAAATAGATAAAGCATCAGCTTAAACAGTAGACAGTAAACAGAAAACGACTGTAAAATGCATGCAATGCAAGTGAGGGAGGAAATGTGTGTGGGGCATCAGCCTCCACAAGCTCGTCTCAACCTCAAGCCAGATATGAATAACTGCAATCATACAATAATAATAACAACATGCTATCAAGCAGAATATAAGAGACTGTAATCATACAGAAGAAAATAAAATGCTGTCAAGCAAAATAAACCACATGGGCAAGGGAGCAGGGCTCTACCGAATACCCGCAAGCAAAGCCATACAGTAACAATACAAGCAGAGGGAGCAACTCAACCTCTAGCGCAATCATGATCCTAGAGTAAAGTCAGTCTAATCATGGACTTATTCTAATGCATCAAGCAAATCAAACAAGGCACAACAATACAGTAAAGAAAACAGACAAGAAAGCAGATCAACAACTCCCTCTTTCAACTCCAAGCTTCAGCTCTTCTGACAACAACTCAGTCTTCAGACTTCAACCACCCTTCAAGGCTATCAGCATCACTGGCAAGTATCAACTTGCTTCTCCAGGATTCAACCCATCAACATAAGTTTCAACTTATCCTCCTTCTTCAAGCTTCAGCTCCTCAGTCAATTCCACCTTCAGGCTTCACTCCTAACTACAAGTATCAAATTGATTCCTTCAGGCTCTCAATGCATCAGTGTAAGTGTCAACTCATCTTTTATTCCTCAAGCTTCAGCTCTACACTCAATCTCAATTGAATCCTCTTCATAAGTATCAACTTGGTCTTCAAGCTTCAGCTCTCTTTTCTTTACCAGTCTCAACTTGGTCTTCTTCATCTACAAGCTTAAGCTTCTCAGAGTAGTCTTCAATCACATGGGAGTGTCAACTTCATCCTTCAACCCTTTAAGCCTCAGCTCTTCCCTCAATCTTCATTGAATCTTCAAGTGTCAACTTGGTCTTCAAGCTCTTCAAGCTTTAGCTGCAATGGCAATGCTTAAGGAATCATCCTCTCCCACTCTCTTCAGTGAAGTCCTCATCTTCACACTCAAGTCTAACATCTTTCAAGATACTCAAACCAGAAGACAATTGATTTAACAGGATGAGTGGAAATGATAAACAACTTACTGACAACCAAAGGAAGCCTGTAAGGGTTCATCATTATGAGAGACTGGTTCCCTCAAAGTTCTACTTCCCAGATAAAGCCACTCATCCTTCCAAAGGAGGGATGTGAATACCTGAGAAGGACTTTTAGTCATTGGGAGGAATGGAAGCACAAGATGCTTTCCATATTTGTGAAAGAAGTCATTCTAACTATAAGGCTCTCCCTATGTCTCCTACCTCCTAAATCTTCATCAGACACCTTCAGGCACCAACAAATCCAAAGCTCCAAGCAACTTCAAGCAACTTAAAGCATCCTCACCTTGCCCTCAACCTGTCTTCAATCTCAACCAAAGGCAAACCAAGCAAAAACCCTAATCTAAGGGGACTAAGGAAGTTAAACTAGTTGAATTAGTAAGTTAGGATCACCTAAAACCTAGTACTAAAGTTAGTCCTAACTAAAATACCAAAATCAATTGTAAAATCCTACAAAAATATCTATGGGAACCTAGGTCAATCATGACTCTACCACATTAATTTCAAAGATCAAATCATCAAATTAGACCTAGAACTAAATTCTACATTACAAGGTATCAAACCTAAACCCTAAAACGAAGCACCTAAATATCAATCTAGAAAGCACACCTATTTTCATCACAAAAATGTGATAAAAATGCTATGGGAGCATACATGTCTAACCTAATCACACACAAAAAATTAGGATCAAAATCATCACCACATGATCACACAAAATTCCACAAAATTATGCATCAAACATAACCATTTTAATATCAATTAAAATGTAAAATTCCAATTAAATCAGAAAATGCATGAAATGAAAATATTTTTTCTCTAAAAAATACTAGACTCAATCATGAGTAAAATGCAAAAAAGAATGGGTTTAATTGGATAAATTTTCAATTTATTATGAATTTTTCAAGAACCATGCATAAAATGAAAATTAAAAGAAAATCAAATTAAAATAATAACACGTGCGGTGTGGATAGCAACAAAACATAGTTCAAAGTATGGATTGGGCTCGCTGGGGGGTGTGAATATCACTTAATTTATTAAGCCCAAAACCAACTTCTAAATGAAACGCAGCGTTTCATTTATTCTGATCCTTCACAAAATGAGATTAAAACATGGCCATTGGATCAAGCTTCTAGTCAAGGTCCAACCATCATCCAATGGTGCCAGAGTCATCTTCAACCTTTTCAAACCTCTGCAACTCGCGCCTAGCTCCGGCCACCGCCGGTGGTGCTCCGGTCACCATCCCCAACCCTAATTCTCTCTACAGGCCTCTATTGCAAACGGTCAAAACATGAATCTTGTCCCAAATCTTGCCACGAGTTCAGCCATACCCTTTATTCAGCCTAAATCCTCAAGATTCATCATATCCAAATCTCAACCGAAAATGGTAATGCACCTATTTTGTCACTAATTCTTTAATTAACTATCTGAAATCCATCCTACACCATTCTACAATGAATCTAACACCTTAATTCAACTTAATTCTACCTAAATCATGCTAGAGGAAGAAAGTTACCAACCTGAAAATCTTGGATGAACAGATGCCCTAAACCTCTAATTCAAGCTCTACAATCTTGCAGACACGATCAATGAACCTCCTCCTTGCTTCTGTATGCAAAAGAACCAGTTGAAAGTGCTTGAATCTTGAAACCCGATCGTGAGTTGAAGGCGTAGAAGTTCACTTGCTTTCAGCCATGAATTCTTCTTGATAATGATCTGGAATCACTCCTTGACATCCATGGAAGAAGTTTCAATCACGAAAATGGATGGAAAGTGAGGAATTTGGTGAAACATAATTCAATTGCAAGCTATGGAAATTCAATCTCAATCTATGCTCTCTTCTTCAATCATCACCAACCTCTTCAATGGATCATCTCTACTCAATATATAGATGATGTTTGGATGATCTAGAACCCTCTAGATCCTTCTAATGAGAATTTCCACTTCTCATGTCATGAGATTTTCAACCATGTGCCATGCTATGTGCAATTCTGCTTACAGCTTGAAACCAACCTCAATCTCTTTCAATTTCTCCCCTAGTGACATTTTGGAAGGGTTTAGCTTGCCAAGGGCCTTGCTCATGCCTTGATTTTGAGTTTTGCAAATGTTGCTTAATATGCAAGTAATCACTTTTCAAAGCAAGTCCCCAAATTGAATCTCAACTCAAAAATGTGGCTAAACCAATGTTCTTAAAATGTTTTCTAGAGTCAAAATGATATATTACATGCCATGGTTTGGATGTGTAGGTTGAAAATATCAATTTCCAACTTTGGTTTATTTAACTTATGCCCTTATTTTAGGTCATTTTTGCAACTTTGAGCTACAAGCCTTTCCATCATCTCATGACCTCCTTACTAGCCTTAAAAAATCATTTTGAACAAGTTTTATGTTGAAGATTTTTCCATTTGAAGCTTGGAAATAGGAGTTATGTCCTTATGTTTGAAATGACCTGTAATCTCCAAATGACCAAAATGCCCTTGACTTGTCAAAGCCATAACTTGAGTTCTACAAATCCTATCAAGGACTTATAGTACTCTCTAGAAAGCTAAGAGGATAAGGAACAACATTCATGTTGACCAAAAGTTCATAGGAATCATCCCTCTTGGGCAAAAGTTTGATGAAAGTTGGGTAACTTTCAAGGCCCCAGATTCACATACCTCAGATGACCTGTAACTTGTCAAAGTCACAACTTGAGTTCTATAAATCCTATCAAGGACTTCTAGTACTCAAATTAAAGCTAAGAACAAGATATACAACATTCATGTTGGGGGTAAGATGATATGACAATCACATCTTGAGATAAACTTCCTTGAAGATAGGGGTCAAACTAGGGGATTTTACACTGTCAAGCCTTAGAAACCCTAGCTTGAAACTTCTCAAACTCTTCAATCATGATGATTTGACCTTGGAATCATCCTTATAACATCTCAATGTGTCAATCCATGATCACATGGCCCTTGAATTAGGTCTCAACCTTGTTCAAATCATCAGTTGATCTAGGGTTGACCCAGTCAAACCCTAATTATACCACTCATGGCCAAGTCTTCTTAATCTTGCACAATGACCTGTCTAGGCCTCATGATGGCTTTCAAGGCATCTCATAAGATCTATCAAGGCTTCAAGTCCAACTTCATGGCCTCAAAATCATCTGAGGAGCTTCCCACAACTCTCAAGCTAGGAGGCACACCTTCTTGGTTTCAACCAACCTCTCTAAGGATCTTCTGACTTCTCTGACAAAGATATCTACCCTTGAACACTTGAATAACCTTCTTGGCTAGCTTCATAGTATTGTATAACTCTTGATTGGTAATCATACCTCTTGATCTCCTGCATACATGTCAATGAAACGCAAATGATAATGCTAATGTGAATGAAATGAAACATAAGCTAGGTAAATAAACGTTGGTCAAATTTTAGGGTGCAACAGCTGCCCCTATTCAAACGGCTTGAACCTGACTGGGTGAGGAGCGAACGGCTCTCAACTAATCAAGGTAAAAGACGGTTGAATACCAACAAACCCGGAAATTTGCCAACTGCACAAGTACACGGTACTCTGATGGGAACAAATCTTCGGAGACTGAAATATTAGCTGCACGACAACTAGCTGGAGAATTGGTCACACGGTAATCGGTGAAATGGTCGATCATGCCGTCAGGCATCAAGACTCCTCGGGACTCATCAGGTCAACAATCAAGTTAACCACGCCATCGGGCATTCAAAGAGGACTTTCGAGCATCAGCCGGACTTCATCAGTAAGTCGGGAATAGAATTCTCGGTCAATCATGAACCAGTTGGGGATATCCACTTCTACCATCAGGCACTCCGCATCAGCTGAGAGAACTGCTTCGTTAATACGGTTGGACCTCAATCATGAAGTTTCAAAAGGGAAGTTTCGACTTCGCTGTTCGGAAACCTGCTGGGGATGACGCATCTCCGCTGGGGATTCTGGAGAACTATCAAGTAACTCTGCTTCGGGGATCCAGAAATCATTCTGGGTAAATCATCTCTGCTGAGGACTTCAAGAATCATCTTGGACAAATAACTTTGCGGGGGCTTCAAGAATCATCCTGAACTAATAACTCTGTTGGAGATTTCAGGAATCATCCCTAGCAAACACTCTGCCGGGGACTCTAAGCATCAACTTGAGCAACCAACTCTGGCGACTGCACTGGGGATTTTAAGAATCATCTTAAGCAAACGACTTTGCTAGGGAAAAATTCAAGAATCATCTCGAGCAAGCGACCCTGCGGAGGAACACCTGCAAAACAAGAACGATAACGATCTAGCTCATGTTTAGTATGCATATGCTTTGACAATGTCGCAATGCTCCACACGGTGGAAATGCTACGCGTTTATGATAAATGCTATGCAATCATGCAAAATGCTGCGATCCCGTCAACAAAATAAATGCTGAAGGGAGAATCCTCCTGTCAAGGAGAAAGAAACACTCTGGTGGAGGGGAGGAATCATCCTGCCACGGAGAAAAGGTCATGCCAATCTCAATCGGACTCTGCACGGGGAAACAAACTTCAGTTGACTGCTGCAGGGGAACGAAGCTCTACGAGAACCTGGGCCTGCTGAGGAGAGCGATGTCAATCACAGAAATAAACTGCCCGACACTCACGGCTAAACCTTCCTGGAGATAACGACTCCGGCGGGGAAATACGGTATCAGCTATTCAACATTCTACTAGGAGAAAACCAATCATGGTCCCAACTGCTTCCAAGGACTCGACTTTCTTGGGGATCTGCAAGCTCGGCTAGGGAAGAAGGAATCATCCTGCTTACTGGGGAGAGTACAACTCTGTGGGGAATTTCAATTCTCCTGGGGACTTCAGTCTGGAACTTCCGAGTACTGCACACTTCAGTATATGACTCAGCTGGGGAGACGACGTTCCTTCGGGATGTACTTGGCTGGGGAGAGAATCTTCTCTTCCTGGGGACGCGTACGGCGCACTACCTGGTACATGCTACACCTGCACCAACACAAACAAACAGACAAGATACCCTTCTCAAAGGGACCTATCAAGGTTATCATCTTGTGACAATGTTTAAGTAATTCATTGTTTCAACAATCAGTGGCCTAGTGTTGCACCCTAAAATTTGACCAACTGGTTTACTTGGTTTATGTTTCAATTGCATTGTCATTTGCATAGTAGATCATATACATAGTTCACTCATTTGCATAGCATAGCATGGGCAAGCCATCCAACAAGGGATCAAGTGCTATTTTTCATATCAAGGAATGTATTCAAGAGACTCTTATCAAGATTCAAGCCTATTCAAATCACCAAAAAAAGAAATTGAAGCTTTGGGAAGTTTAAAGGCCAAGCAGTGGGTTTCTCTTCTATCTTGAGGGTATGTGAAGATCATCAGAGAAGTTATGGGTTATGAATTGAGGGCATGGAAGACCTAGAGGGTCCTTTTGAAAGTAAGAAAAGTCATTGGTGTGGTTACAAGAGCTACAGTTGGAGACAGTCAACTAGGGTTTCATCTGGGTCAACCCTGGGTCAACCCTAAGTCAAATGCTTGATTGAAGGGCATCAAGGCCTATTTGGAGGATGTGGGATTCATCATTTGATATGTGGATATGGATGTGGTGTTGTGCCAAGGAGAAATCAAGAAGAGGAGAAGTTTCTAAATTAGGGTTTCTAAGTAAAATTCCCTGATTTAGGTCAAACTTCCAAGCAAAGTAATTCAAAATGTAAGTCTCAAATGGATCTTTAGCCAACATGAAACTTGTATAGTATCTCAAGACCTTTAATTTGAGTGGTGGAAGGAATCAAGGAGATTTATAGAACTCAGGTTATGGTTCTTGCAAGTTACAGGTTCTCAGAGGCATCTGAAATTTGTCTGTAAAAATTACTTGACTTCCAAGCAACTTTTGCCCCATAAGGAGTTTTCAAATGGATTTTTGGCCAACATGAAAGTTGTTCCCCATGATCTTAGCTTTCTATAAAGGTATGGTATGCCTCAATATGATTTGTGGAGCTCTACTTATGATCTTGGCAAGCCAAGGGCATTTTGGTCATTTGGAAGTTATAAGTCATTTCAAGCCAAGGGCATATCTCCTACTTCCAAGCTTCAAATGGAAAAATCTTCAACATAAAACTTGCTTAGAATGATGTTTTAAGGCTAGTAGGGAGGTCATGAGATGTTGAAAAGGCTCATATCAAAAAGTGATAAAAATGGCCTAAAAATGAGGCATAAGTTAATTCAAGTGAATTTGAAAAATGGAAATCCCAAGTTATAAGTCTAAACCATGTCATGTAATAGGTCATTTTGACTCAAAATGACATTATAAGAACAATGGTTCAGCCACAATTTTGATTTGAGGCTTGGATCATAGGGTTGCTTTGTAATTTGATTGCTTGCATATTAGGGTACCAAACCAAAACAAGGAAAAAATCAATAAACAAGGGAGATATGCATTGTATCTCATCCAAGATCTCATGTAAGGAGAAATTCAAGTCAGTTACAAAGATTACAAGGGTTTTTGCATGAGATACCATGTGGTGAGAAATGGAAATTCAAAATACCATGACATGAAATCTTCAAATTCTCATTGGATTGATCTAGGAGGTTCTAGACTGTTCTAATCCATTCTATATAACCATTGTGACTTGCATTGATGCAAGGGTTGTGTTGATTGGTGTAGAGAAGAGAGAGTGAAACCCTAAAGCTTCATTTGCAAATCACATTCAAACTTCATATTCTTCTTCATTGCAATCCAATTTTTCTCCATAAACCTTCTCCATTGATATTTCTGATTGTGTTCATGCTGAGTTGAAGCTCCATTGATGGAGAATTGAAGGTTTTCACATTGAATTTGCAAAGAAGCATTTACATTCGAATCTTGAAGTACAAGCTCTCTCCTCCAAATCTTTTGCATACAGAAGAGTTCTCATCATCTAGGGATCATTCTTGAAGAGTTGCAAGGCTTGAATTGAAGATCTACATCATCTACCATATCCAAGAACCAGGTTTGCAAAATCATTTCTACACCCTTATCTAGGCATGGCTAGGGTAATTTATTAGTGTAGACTTGTTAGAGACAATTAGGTGGTCATTTTTGATGAGTTTGGGAGCATTTGGTGAAGTTTCATTCATGGAGGTCAATTCTTGATGGAGTAAGAATGAGTGATATATTGAGTGTTAATGCAAGATTATTGGCTGATTTTGATTAGTGTAACATGAGGATCATTTTTATGTAAAGAAACATGAGTTTGGTTAAGGTCGAGGATTGGTCAGATTTTGAGTTTAAGATGATTGCACTATCGGGTTGGATGCTAGGGACCATTTCAATGAGAACTAAGACCACAGTCGTGTTCATGGTGAAATTCTGAGCAAGTTTGGTTTTTATATCGTGTTAATTGATGCTGAAACGAAGGAGAACGATGGAGTAGAAGTTCTGTGCATGGAGCTCTGGTTTTAATGGTGATTCTGTGAAACCCTAGATGAGAGGTAGGAGATGACCTCGCGTCCGTCAGATCACGCATGACCATTTGACTTGAGGAACGATCCTACGGTCGGGATTTAAAAACGAATTGAGAGGGAAGCCAGCAAGCAGCGAAACACTGCGTTCCACTTAAAGAATCTTTTGGGCTTTGTGTGATTATTGCTAACGCCACCCCCCAAGCGAGGCCCATCATGAAATGAACTAAATTTTCTTGATTTTCGCACCGCGCTTTTTCTTTTTTCTTTTTGATTTTCATTGTTTTCTGATTAATTGCTGGGCCCAAGGCGCACTTCTATCCAAACCCCCCAGTATGGGCCCAAATCATTTTACAACTGGATATTATTGCTGTTTACACCCATGCTTCATATTTTGATTTTATTTTCACTCCAAATTTTCTCAATCTTAGAAAATCCATAATAAAATGAAAAATAAAGATTTTCTCATGGGAATTTTTTCTCCACTTTCATATTTTTGTCTAAAAAAATATAAAATAAAAACATTTTGCATATCATGCATTTTAATATTTTTTGCATATTTTCTTCTTTAATTGCTTTTTAATGCTTTTATGTTGATACCTTAATTTGTAGATTTTAGTTTAGGTAGTTCCCTTTAGATTTTTAGGTCAATCTTTTTAGGGTAGTTAGATATATGTTTTAGGTCCCCCCTGGATTAATTCCATATTATTGTGATGATTTTTAGGATAGTTTTAATTAGATAATTCTAGGTTGTGTAGAATTAGGTTAAACTTCAACATAGGTCCACAATAACTTTAGATTTTGGGTTTTTTAGGACAAGTTAGGCTATGGGGCATATATGGGTATTAAGGGTAGGTTTAGTAGATCCCCTAGAAATAATATTAGAATTTTCCCTACTATATTAATATTTTTAGTATATTTTGCAATTGTATGCTTGTTTGGTGTGCCCATTTTTGGGGTTTATATTGTTTTTGTGGGCTTGGTTTGAAGAGCATGATGATGAAGCATATTGAAGACAAAGTTGAAGTTGAAGACCAAAGCTTGATGAAGATGCTAGGCTTGCTTGAAGATTGATTGAAGATCATAGGACCTAGGAGCTAGGTAGAGCCTTAGAATAGAAAATTTCTTCACAAATATGGATGGTTTCTTTTGCCTCCATTCTTCTCAATGATTAAAAGTCTCTCCTTAATACTCATATCCCTCCTTTGGAAGGATTAGTGACTGTATCTAGGAGATAGAACTTTTGAGAGAAACAGTCTGTATTTCGTTAACAGTCTGTATGCCACCTTTGGTGGTTAACTGACTGTTTAACATCCCAAATCATCTTGTGAACTATTACTCATCTAGGAGAGCTTGCTTTGAAGAAACTTTGAAGATTGAAGATGAAGTTCATTGCCTTGAAGAATGATAGAAGAAGAAGCTTGTGCTGTCAGGTTTTGCTGTTTAGAGTTGCTGGTGCTGTTTAGAGCTGTGGATGTATTGTTTGAGTTTCTTGACTGTATTGCTTGTTAATTTTCCCCTGGAGGTTGAAGTGAAGTTGTTTCACTTTTCCTATTGTTTTCTAGGTTCGAGGTTGAGTGGGACTCCCTTGCCTCACTTGTATTGCTGCATTCATGCATTTTACTGCTTTACTGTATATATGTTGTTGTTTTTCCATTTATCCCCTTAGGATCTCTGTTTCTCTCTGCGCAAGAGAGAAATATGACAGACATTAGGTTCTCATCCATGCATGACAACATTAGGTTAGATTTTGATTCCCTTTTTAAACCATAGGTTTTAGAGTTGCTATCTCTCTTCTTTCTCAAAACAACTAGAAAAACACAACAAACATTTCAAACACAATAAAAGACATTTCTTCCGTAAAAGAATGTGAACCAATCAAAACGTCATTTTTGTCCGCTTGGACCAGTAATCAGAAAAACCTTTTTAGAAGGAATAAAAACAATCAAGACAGACTTGTGTCGTACGTGGCCCGAACTACGTTTTCTCTGATCTTTCATGTTGTATGAAAGTACGTAGGCATAGGATGCGATATCCTAGCGAGCAACCTTCCCCTCCTTTCCCGTAGGTAGGCGAACTACGTTGACTCTGATTTCTCGTTCCAGATGGGAATACGTAGGCATAAAGTGCGATACTTTGCCGAGTCATTTTATTTTCTTTTAACCCTAGACCTGTAGAATAGATAGAATAACAATCTGTACTAGAAAACAAGCGTGGATCCCGTCGAGTACGACGGACGTGAGGGGTGCTAATACCTTTCCCTTGCGTAACCGACTCCCGAATCCAGGATTTGGTTGCGATGACCATTCCTTTCCCGCCTTTGCGGTAGGTTTACTTTGAGCGTTTCCTTTCCCTCTGTTGGGATAAATAACACACGGTGGCGACTCTTCTGTTCAGCCGGCGCCGATTTTCACAGTAGCGACAGTTGGCGACTCTGCTGGGGACTCCAACGGTTCCCTACGCGAGTCAATCCTAGCGCTTGTTTTCCCGTCGTGGATTTTGTATGGATTTACGTTTTCTGTATTTTACATTCAGCATTATATTATTGTTATTATTGCTGTGGGTATGAGGGGGCTCTATGATTGAGAGATAAGTCGGACCTGGGCTTGAGTGCACCTAGAATTAGAGTGGAAATTAGTGGGTGCGTGCATGCTTTGCATGTACTAGTGTCTCATGAAATCCACGCTCGGACGAGGTTCTTCTGGTTGACTTCTTTTTCAACCCTTTGGGTTGAGGGGGTTGTTGGTTAGTTGGATTGTCGACTCCGGGGACCGATCATTTGGAAGTTGGCTAAGTGAGGCCTCTTCAGGACATGATGATGCCACACCTTCTGGGTATCGTATCATCCGTCTTGAAAGTTTGTGACGTCGACGACTGCATAGGATGACGTACCTTGTGTCAGTTATTAGGACACCTACCTGTGAGAGGGGTTGGGCCTGCAGGTAACTTGACCTCCAGATTACCGGTTTTCTTGATTGAGATTCAGTGGTGTGATATTTGAGGACAGTGTTATTGGGTCTATCAGAGACCGGGTTGGAGCATTGTGGATGGTCTCGAGCAGTTTGTGGGTCTATTTGAGGCCAATATGGTGGATTGGGCTTCTCATCCAGGGGGATGTGATCTCGTGTTTGCTGCATCTTGCATTACATTTGCATAAACATGTTTGCATCATATTGCATATCATTCTCCAGCTAGTCAGAGCTCTTATCCAGCCGTTGTTTTGATTCTGAGGGTGATTGTTCTGAGCAAGTGTTGATTGTTAGAAGACAACCAAGGGGTTAAAGCAGATTTGAGCAGAACCAAGTAGTGAAGTCAGTGGAAGGTTGTTGGTAGCTATGTCAGAGAGCAGCTTCCAGTTTGTTGATGCCTTGTTGGGTTTCACTGTGACATCCAATCCTCTGTATGATTCTCTACATGACGAAGAATCCCCGCAAGTGAACAACTTTACTGCAACTCAACTTGTATAGCCTTCTGTTGAAGACCGAGATCTACATGAGCTGTTTGTTGTCCAAAGTGAGCGTTCTCCTTATGTTGATACCTCAGATTATCAAGGTGTTGTCTTCCCTATACCGAATTCCCGAAGAGAGGTCCCGATAACCAAGACCGAAGACCCAAGAGCTCCTGAGTATGCTATAAGATTCTGAGCGTCGGAAGGAAAAGTTAAAGCCTTGAAAGTTAAAGATGATGTTAACTTCAATGCTGTAGACATGTGTTTGGTTCCTGGCCTAGTGTTACCTCCAAAGTTCAGAGCACCGAGGTTTGAAAAGTACAGAGGAGATAGCTGTCTGAAGCAACATTTAGTGATGTTCTGCCGGAGAATGACTTCGTTTGTGCAAGACGACAAGCTAATGATTCACTGCTTCCAGGATAGTCTGACTGGGGAATCTTTGAGTTGGTATATGCAATAGAGAGCAATCAGATCTGATCATGGTGGGTTTAGCCAGAGCTTTGCTGAAGCAATGCGATTATAATCTAGACGTGGCTCCTAGTCGCATGCAGTTGCAAGAATTGTCTCAAAGGAACGATGAACCTTTCAGGAAGTATGTTCAGAGATGGAGAGAATTTGCTGCTAGAGTGAAGCCGCCGCTCCTAGACCGAGAGTTAATGAGCATGTTTGTACACTCCCTGGAGAGCCCGTACCTCGAAATAATGCTTGGAGTTACGTCAAACAGTTAGGCTAGTGAAGCTGAATCTCTTTATGACTGTCAGAATGAAGAAGGAGTTGTGATCAATGCAATCATGTCAGATGTTGGATATCCTCGAGATGGAGTGGTGAAATCTGTTGGATCAGTATCTCCTGTACCTTGTTATGCTGGACAGACCACTGTGCTTGGGGCACCCCATCAGGAACGTTATGTCACTTCTCTTGCAAATCAGCGAACTCGTGGTCGAGGTTATCGAAATTAGCGCCAGAATCAGAACAGACCTCGTGACAACTTGGAACGAAGGAATGCTCCTTCCCACCCAGTGCCTATGCCGTATAGCCAGATACTGCCATCTTTGATACAGAGTTCCTTAGTGGAACCGAAAGCTCTTAAGCTTGTTCCAGAGCCTTACCCTCCTGGGTACAATCCCCACGTCCAGTGTAGTTACCATGGCGGATCCCCGGGGCACTCAACTGAAGATTGCAAAGCTTTTCAGGCAAAAGTACAGCAGTTGATCGACCAAGATCGCATTTCCTTTCCAGAAGGATTTCTGTTTGTTCATACCAACCGCTCAGCTGTCTAAGCTCGTAAATTCAGAAGGTTGTTTTCAAAGGAGCCAGTGGTCTAGACAGGCGGGCACCCTCAGCATTGGCAGTCCTCGGACTTTTTATTATTTGCATTTGTAGTTTCTTTTCTGTTAGTTACTACTCGCTATTAAACATTGTTTGTTTTCGAATGGTAAGATTGGTAAAATGACTATGCATTTTTTGAATTAATCATGTCGTTGTCGCTCATTTATTACATTGCACTGACAATTGCATTTTTATTTACTCCACTTTATCATTGTGATTAGCAAAGATTGGGGGAGGATGACGAAATTGAATACTCATAACCGATGATCGTATGCTTTCAGATAAAACCTTGCCGATGACGTACAAGGCATTGTTTCAAATCCCCTAAACACTGGAGATATAAGGAGTTAGTCCCTTGTTAACCATTTCGAGCCAGGAAGTAGAAGTTTTTTCGGACTTTTAAACCCTCACATCATAACCCGGGGCAGGGTAGTTGTCAGTTAGCTTGACCGAGCGTTCAAGTCTTACAGAGGAGTGGTGCCTTTCAAGGACCAATTGCAGTATATACCCCTCGAGAGGTCGCATCTCACCAACCACAATGGTTAAACCTCAGCAACCAGGAGTGAGACGGTTACCATCTTTTCGGAGCAATCAAGACAATCAGTGTCACACGACTTTGTTCCAAGAGAAAAAAAAAAGGAATAAGAGAGCCTGCTAAGTAAAAAGAAAAAGAAAAAGCTGGAAAGCTAATACTTAGGCAAAAATTAGGGCATCCCGCTGGACTTCAAAAGAAAAAATCGAAAAGAACTCAAAGGGAGTCAGTCCAGGCAAAAGTTAGGGAATCGAAAGAACGAAAAGAAAGGATATAAAAAGAGAAATCCTCGAACAAGTCACAAAGTCGTGTATACAGACACCGAAAACGAAAAAGGAGTAACTGTCACTCCGAAACCTTGTGAGTTCCTTATCCATGGTCCTTACCATTCAACATACCTCTCGAAGAGGCGAGCGCTCGAGCCACGTTAACTGAACTTTAGGATCGGAGATCATCACGTAGAAGGGGTGGGTATAAATCATAATTTGAGCCAAATATCCTTTGTTTCACGAACCGTGAACCCGACCACGATACAACCCTTAAAAGACCTAATTGAGGTAGGGTTTATTCTGAAAGTGCATTACGATAAGGTTGAGTAACCCGACTCCTTCTTGATTTGCTAATCATATCCTTGTTGTATTTTTCAATGACCACGTAAGCACTACATTTGAACTTTAGTTCATTCGTCACTCACAGTCATGACACGTAAATGAGTGACAGCACAAATTTTTTCAAAATCTGCATGAACACTGCATTAAAATTACCATTCGGGATTAAACAATTTTACTTGCAGGTCAGTAGTTGACATAAAGGAAATTCCACCAGGGAATAATCAAGCGGGGCTGAATAATTCAGCAGTCTAGATCAGAATGGTGTATGTTGTGGAACCCTGTGAATCAGGGGCATCGACTTCCAGTGAGTTCGGAATTAATTAGCCTAAGGAAAAGTCCCGAAGCATCAGTTGATTATGGGGCAGTTTACTTGAGAAGCAGTTGATCAGAAGCGAATCTTCTCGAGAGCCAATCAGGGGCAGTTATCCAGAATGCTATGTTTGATCAGGGCAGGTTAAGTCGCTCAACGCTCGTTCAGGGGCAAGTCACGATGTTGATAGTTGTTGAATTGAGGGAAACACCGGGGTAAGCCACCGCAAGGTCGTGTTGTAGCAAGGTGCTTTCGGTTCAGAGTGGGTTTCCGAGAACCAGATTAAGGCAAAGTCATTGCAAACAGGGGCCTGCCATCCCAAGAGTGCAACGATTATTCTTTATTCGAGAGGCGTTCAATTCGAAGTATCTCGTTGAAGTTCAGAATATTGGGGCAGTTCATATTAAACCACCAGGGTACGGATTTTCAGACTATCCCACAGAGGTTCCTGCAGGCCGGGGCATAACAGAGGCGAAAGAACTGGTCTTACACAACAGAGTTACTCAGAGCTACTTGAGCAGATTCAGCCAATCTTCAAGTTTGAGTCAAATATCGGGAAATCGTGCTGCCATCCATTGACCCTTCTACTAGAAGCCGTGAATTCGGATAGGGTATTGTCCAACATCAGGAGTGTATGACCTATCACGGATGTACAAAAGCCCCAGCCTACTTGGCACGTTCGTTTATCCCCAGTAAAGTCGTACATCCGAGAATTAGTTAATCTGGGGCAATTAGGTCGAGATTTGGCAAATCTCTCGCGGCTATGGGCGCTGCTCCACAAATCAGTCAATCAGGAGCAAAAGATTATCACAAGACCGGGGCAGAACACCCTAAAAACAAACGATGTTGTTGGGACATTCTTTTGGGGTTTGACGTGCAAAAACGGTCCATATCTAACCGTCAGGGTACAAAGATCGAAGAGTCCTTATCAGAAGGTTGGTGCCGATTCAGGGGCAAGGTATTGTGAGTAGCACTATGGCTAGCCTTTCTTTTCCAGACGAAATGCTCGGACTGGGGCATGTTGGTATTTATGGGGCAAATTTCCGAGAAGGAATAGAGTTCATGTTGCCCTAACCAGAGGCTTTTGATGAAAGACGTGATCACCGTGTGAAGTGAATCCCCAGGCGGGTCGCGCTTCATTCCCTGAAGCTGAGATGACAATGTTCCTTACCAAAGAATGATCAAATTCCCCAGCTAGTCGCAGCTTATCCAAAGGACATTCTCCAGCAAGGTCGTTTACCCTCAACAGAATTGACGATTCCAAGATCGAAGGCTGTATTCAGACAGTGTGGTGTCCCCCAAAAGGATCCCCCATCCCGAGCAGAGTGGTTTAGCCTCAGAAGATTAATATTTCCAACTTGTGAGCGGTACCCAGACAGTCTACTCTTCCCAGTAGAGATTCCCCTCCCAGTAGGGTCATTTACTCTCCCCCAGCAGAGACAATTGATTTTCCCCAAGAGGGTCGTTTCGTCCCCAGCGGAGTTCTCTCTTTTCAGCAAGTGTTTTCTTTCCTCCCTGTGGAACTCGAAGGTTAAAACTCTTCCCGGCAGAGTTGGTTGTGTGTGTCCTCGACGGCCAAGATTGAGGAAGCAAGCTTGTTAGAGCTATCCCAGCAGTTCGAGCCTGCATTTGCATCGGCATATAGTGTCATATTTGCATCTACCAAATAAAAAACGCGTAGCATTTCCATGTCGAATGGAGCATTACGCCATTGTCAAACATATGCATTTTGAAACATAAGCCAGGTTGGTTAACCTTTTGTTTTCTAGTGTTGTTTCCCTTGCAGGTGGAGGGAGCTCTTGCTCAATTAATTACCAAACATTCAAGATCTCGGCGTGAGACGTGTAATGATAATATCAGTTTTGGCATTATTCCCCACAGAGTTGCTTGTTTAAGTTTCTTTTACCCTCCAACGGAGTATTTCTTCAAGGTTGTTGTTAAGTCGTTATCAAAAGATTTCGTGAATCGATTTTTGGAAGTTGCCACCTAGGTTAAAATAGGTGTCTGGCAGTGTGGATTCAGAAAATCCCCAGTAGAGTCCTTCTCAGATTTGCTGCCATGTCAGCACTGAAAATTGGAAGACTAGACTCATATTGTGTTACCCATGTGATTGATGGAGTTAGCTACTGCAAAGATAGGCAGAGAAGCTGTATTCAGAGTGATTTTCCTGTATTTGGCAGAGTTATTTCCCGTAATGGTGACGGAGTTATTTTCCTGTATTTGGCAGAGTTATTTCCCGCAGTGGTGGCGGTGTTATCTTCCCGTAGTGGTGGCGGAGTTATTTCCCGTAGTGGTGACGGAGTTATTTCCCGTAGTGATGGCGGTGTTATTTACCCGTAGTGGTGGCAGAGTTATTACCCGTAGCAATGGCGGTGTTATCTTCCCGCAGTGGTGGTGGTGTTATCTTCCCGCAGTGGTGGCGGTGTTATCTTCCCGCAGTGGTGGCGGTGTTATCTTCCCGCAGTGGTGGCGGTGTTATCTTCCCGCAGTGGTGGCGGTGTTATATTCCCGTAGTGGTGGTGGAGTGATTTCCCGCAGTGGTGGCGGAGTTATTTCTCGCAGTGGTGGCGGTGTTATCTTCCCGCAGTGGTGGCGGTGTTATCTTCCCGCAGTGGTGGCGGTGTTATCTTCCCGCAGTGGTGGCGGTGTTATCTTCCCGCAGTGGTGGCGGTGTTATTTTCCCGTAGTGGTGGCAGAGTTACTTCCCGTAGTGGTGGCGGAGTTATTACCCGTAGCGATGGCGGTGTTATGTTCCTGTAGTGATGACAAATTATTTCCCGTAGTGGTGGCGGAGTTATTACCCGTAGTGATGGCGGTGTTATTTTCCCAAATTGTTTCCCGTAGTGATGGCGGTGTTATTTTCCCAGACTATTTCCCGTAGTGGTGGCGGGGTGATTTCCTGTAGTGATGGCGGGGTTATTTTCCTGTATCATTGGCAGGGTCATGTTTTGTTGACAGAAGTACTTCCCCAGTGAAGTCGTCCAGGTTATTCATATATTGACAAGATGGTGCTGAAATCAGATTTGTAGATAGTGTTCCCCAAGTAGTGGTGCAGTTTATTTCACAATCTATTTTTGCAGTTGGAAAATTTCCGGGTTCTTAGTATTCAACCGTCTCGTACCTCGAATGTTTGAAGGCCGTTCGCTCTTCACCCAGTCGGGTCCAAGTCGTTTGAATAGGGGCAGCTGTTGCACCCTAAAATTTGACCAACTGGTTTACTTGGTTTATGTTTCAATTGCATCGTCATTTGCATAGTAGATCATATACATAGTTCACTCATTTGCATAGCATAGCATGGGCAAGCCATCCAACAAGGGATCAAGTGCTATTTTTCATCTCAAGGAATGTATTCAAGAGACTCTTATCAAGATTCAAGCCTATTCAAATCACCAAAAAAAGAAATTGAAGCTTTGGGAAGTTTAAAGGCCAAGCAGTGGATTTCTCTTCTATCTTGAGGGTATGTGAAGATCATCAGAGAAGTTATGGGTTATGAATTGAGGGCATGGAAGACCTAGAGGGTCCTTTTGAAAGTAAGACAAGTCATTGGTGTGGTTACAAGAGCTACAGTTGGAGACAGTCAACTAGGGTTTCATCTAGGTCAACCCTGGGTCAACCCTAAGTCAAATGCTTGATTGAAGGGCATCAAGGCCTATTTGGAGGATTTGGGATTCATCATTTGATATGTGGATATGGATGTGGTGTTGTGCCAAGGAGAAATCAAAAGAAATCAAGAAGAGGAGAAGTTTCTAAATTAGGGTTTCTTAGTAAAATTCCCTGATTTAGGTCAAACTTCCAAGCAAAGTAATTCAAAATGAAAGTCTCAAATGGATCTTTGGCCAACATGAAACTTGTAGAGTATCTCAAGGCCTTTAATTTGAGTGGTGGAAGGCATAAAGGAGATTTATAGAACTCAAGTTATGGTTCTTGCAAGTTACAGGTCCTCAGAGGCATCTGAAATTTGTCTGTAAAAATTACTTTACTTCTAAGCAACGTTTTCCCCATAAGGAATTTTCAAATGGAATTTTGACCAACATGAATGTTGTTCCCCATGATCTTAGCTTTCTATAAAGGTATGGTATGCCTCAATATGATTTATGGAGCTCTACTTATGATCTTGGCAAGCCAAGGGCATTTTGGTCATTTGGAAGTTATAAGTCATTTCAAGCCAAGGGCATATCTCCTACTTCCAAGCTTCAAATGGAAAAATCTTAAACATCAAACTTGCTTAGAATGATGTTTTAAGGCTAGTAGGGAGGTCATGAGATGTTGAAAAGGCTCATATCAAAAAGTGATAAAAATGGCCTAAAAATGAGGCATAAGTTAATTCAAGTGAATTTGAAAAATGGAAATCCCAAGTTATAAGTCCAAACCATGTCATGTAATAGGTCATTTTGACTCCAAATGACATTCTAAGAAAAATGGTTCAGCCACAGTTTTGATTTGAGGCTTGGATCATAGGGTTTGCTTTGTAATTTGATTACTTGCATATTAGGGTACCAAACCAAAACAAGGAAAAAATCAATAAACAAGGGAGATATGCATTGTATCTCATCCAAGATCTCATGTAAGGAGAAATTCAAGTCATTTACAAAGATTACAAGGGTTTTTGCATGAGATACCATGTGGTGAGAAATGGAAATTCAAAATACCATGACATGAAATCTTCAAATTCTCATTGGATTGATCTAGGAGGTTCTAGACTGTTCTAATCCATTCTATATAACCATTATGACTTGCATTGATGCAAGGTTGGTGTTGATTGGTGTAGAGAAGAGAGAGTGAAACCCTAAAGCTTCATTTGCAAATCACATTCAAACTTCATATTCTTCTTCATTGCAATCCAATTTTTCTCCATAAACCTTCTCCATTGATATTTCTGATTATGTTCATGCTGAGTTGAAGCTCCATTGATGGAGAATTGAAGGTTTTCACATTGAATTTGCAAAGAAGCATTTACATTCGAATCTTGAAGTACAAGCTCTCTCCTCCAAATCTTTTGCATACAGAAGAGTTCTCATCATCTAGGGATCATTCTTGAAGAGTTGCAAGGCTTGAATTGAAGATCTACATCATCTACCATATCCAAGAACCAGGTTTGCAAAATCATTTCTACACCCTTATCTAGGCATGGCTAGGGTAATTTATTAGTGTAGACTTGTTAGAGACAATTAGGTGGTCATTTTTGATGAGTTTGGGAGCATTTGGTGAAGTTTCATTCATGGAGGTCAATTCTTGATGGAGTAAGAATGAGTGATATATTCAGTGTTAATGCAAGATTATTGGCTGATTTTGATTAGTGTAACATGAGGATCATTTTTATGTAAAGAAACATGAGTTTAGTTAAGGTCGAGGATTGGTCAGATTTTGAGTTTAAGATGATTGCATTATCGGGTTGGATGCTAGGGGCCATTTCAATGAGAACTAAGACCACAGTCGTGTTCATGGTGAAATTCTGAGCAAGTTTGGTTTTTATATCGTGTTAATTGATGCTGAAATGAAGGAGAACGATGGAGTAGAAGTTCTGTGCATGGAGCTCTGGTTTTAATGGTGATTCTGTGAAACCCTAGATGAGAGGTAGGAGATGACCTCGCGTCCGTCAGATCACGCATGACCATTTGACTTGAGGAACGATCCTACGGCCGGGATTTAAAAACGAATTGAGAGGGAAGCCAGCAAGCAGCGAAACGCTGCATTCCACTTAAAGAATCTTCTGGGCTTTGTGTGATTATTGCTAATGCCACCCCCAAGCGAGGCCCATCATGAAATGAACTAAATTTTCTTGCTTTTCGCACCGCGCTTTTTCTTTTTTCTCTTTGATTTTCATTGTTTTCTGATTAATTGCTGGGCCCAAGGCGCACTTCTATCCAAACCCCCCAGTATGGGCCCAAATCATTTTACAACTGGATATTGTTGCTGTTTACACCCATGCTTTATATTTTGATTTTATTTTCACTCCAAATTTTCTCAATCTTAGAAAATCCATAATAAAATGAAAAATAAAGATTTTCTCATGGGAATTTTTTATCCACTTTCATATTTTTGTCTAGAAAAATATAAAATAAAAACATTTTGCATATCATGCATTTTAATATTTTTTGCATATTTTCTTCTTTAATTACTTTTTAATGCTTTTATGTTGTAACCTTAATTTGTAGATTTTAATTTAGATAGTTCCCTTTATATTTTTAGGTAAATATTTTTAGGGTAGTCAGATATATGTTTTAGGTCCCCCCTGGATTAATTCCATATTTTTTTGATGATGTTTAGGATAGTTTTGATTAGATAATTCTAGGTTGTGTAGAATTAGGTTAAACTTCAACACAGGTCCACAATAACTTTAGATTTTGGGTTTTTTTAGGACAAGTTAGGATATGGGGAATATATGGGTATTAAGGGTAGGTTTAGTAGATCCCCTAGAAATAATATTAGAATTTTCCCTACTATATTAATATTTTTAGTATATTTTGCAATTGTATGCTTGTTTGGTGTGCCCATTTTTGGGGTTTATATTGTTTGTGTGGGCTTATTGGGCTTTGCTTGGGGTGTGGGCTTGGTTTGAAGAGCATGATGGTGAAGCATATTGAAGACAAAGTTGAAGTTGAAGATCAAAGCTTGATGAAGATGCTAGGCTTGCTTGAAGATTGATTGAAGATCATAGGACCTAGGAGCTAGGTAGAGCCTTAGAATAGAAAATTTCTTCACAAATATGGATGGTTTTTTTGCCTCCATTCTTCTCAATGATTAAAAGTCTCTCCTTAATACTCATATCCCTCCTTTGGAAGGATTAGTGACTGTATCTAGGAGATAGAACTTTTGAGAGAAACAGTCTGTATTTTGTTAACAGTCTGTATGCCACCGTTGGTGGTTAACTGACTGTTTAACATCCCAAATCATCTTGTGAACTATTACTCATCTAGGAGAGCTTGCTTTGAAGAAACTTTGAAGATTGAAGATGAAGTTCATTGCCTTGAAGAATGATAGAAGAAGAAGCTTGTGCTGTCAGGTTTTGCTGTTTAGAGTTGCTGGTGTTGTTTAGAGCTGTGGATGTATTGTTTGAGTTTCTTGACTGTATTGCTTGTTAATTTTCCCCTGGAGGTTGAAGTGAAGTTGTTTCACTTTGCCTATTGTTTTCTAGGTTCGAGGTTGAGTGGGACTCCCTTGCCTCGCTTGTATTGCTGCATTCATGCATTTTACTGCTTTACTGTATATATGTTGTTGTTTTTCCGTTTATCCCCTTAGGATCTCTGTTTCTCTCTGCGCAAGAGAGAAATATGACAGACATTAGGTTCTCATCCATGCATGACAACATTAGGTTAGATTTTGATTCCCTTTTTAAACCATAGGTTTTACAGTTGCTATCTCTCTTCTTTCTCAAAACAATCAGAAAAACACAATAAACATTTCAAACACAATAAAAAACATTTCTTCAATAAAAGAATGTGAACCAATCAAAACATCGTTTTTGTCCGCTTGGACCAGTAATCAGAAAAACCTTTTTAGAAGGAATAAAAACAATCAAGACAGACTTGTGTCGTACGTGGCCCGAACTACGTTTGCTCTGATCTTTCATGTTGTATGAAAGTACGTAGGCATAGGATGCGATATCCTAGCGAGCAACCTTCCCCTCGTTTCCCGTAGGTAGGAGAACTACGTTGACTCTGGTTTTTCGTTCCAGACGGGAATACGTAGGCATAAAGTGCGATACTTTGCCGAGTCATTTTATTTTCTTTTAACCCTAGACCTGTATAATAGATAGAATAACAATCTGTACTAGAAAACAAGCGTGGATCCCGTCGAGTACGACGGACGTGAGGGGTGCTAATACCTTCCCCTTGCGTAACCGACTCCCGAATCCAGGATTTGGTTATGATGACCATTCCTTTCCCGCCTTTGCGGTAGGTTTACTTCGAGCATTTCCTTTCCCTCTGTTGGGATAAATAACGCACGGTGGCGACTCTTCTGTTCAGCCGGCGCCGATTTTCGCAGTAGCGACATCTAGGCCAGTAAGTTTATGTATGTGCATTTTGTCAAAAACATCGGCGTTCTTTTTTCCCAAACAAAACAGGTAAATGCTAAACAAACAAGTAGAATTGCTGAATAGTATACATTTTATTGATAACGAACCCCTGAATGGGCAAAAATGTTTTACAACAGAGGCAAGCTCCTGGAATAAGGAAGCCGCGCAAAAATAAAACATAAATATACATCAGTATATACACATGTCGGCAACGAGGCGTAGACGAACACCATGAGTTGATCCCTCTATGACCCACTCGACTTCGATACTTCTCCGACGCTTCAGCTTCAGAAGAGATTGATTCAGATAAACGACCCTCAGGTCCTCCAAACCACTAAACAAATACAGTCCACACGCGGAACGCGGTCATTTGCTTTTTCAAATCCCTAACTTTTGCCTGAATCGCCCTTCCGGGTTTTCGATTCACCGGGATACCCTTTTTTGCCAAAGTCGCCCATCCGGGTTTTCGACTTTGCGGGTGTACATTTTTTCAATTTATATCCCTAATTTTTGCCCGAACCTTTTTCCTTTTTTATGGTTCGCCGGGATGCCCCATTTTTGCCTGGATACTCTTTTTCTTTCCAGTGGGTCATCTTTAAGCAAAGTATTTTTTAACTGCGTCCGCGTTCACCGGGGATGCAAAATCTTCGCCATCCATCGTGGATAACAACAAAGCTCCTCCCGAGAAGACCTTGCTGACGATGTACGGACCTTCGTAATTGGGAGTCCACTTGCCCCGGTAATCGGAGTGTGGAGGAAGAATCTTCTTTAGGACGAGATCACCCGTCTGAAAGCTTCTAGGACGCACCTTCTTATCATAAGCTTCCTTCATTCGGGTTTGGTATAAACGACCATACGCAATCGATGCTAACCTCTTCTCGTCCATCAGGCTGAGTTGGTTTAGTCGGTTCTTAATCCATTCTGCCTCGTCGAGTTTCACATCAACCAAAACTCTTAAAGAAGGGATCTCCACTTCTAACGGTAGGACAACTTCCATACCGTACACTAAGGAGAAAGGAGTTGCCCCGGTGGATGTAGGTACTGTTGTACGAAACCGTGCAATGCGAACGGCAGCATCTCGTGCCAATCTTTATAGGTCACAACCATCTTCTGAACAATCCTCTTGATGTTCTTATTGGCCGCTTCAACGGCGCCATTCATCTTCGGCCGGTAAGGAGATGAGTTGTGGTGTTCAATCTTGAAACTCTGGCACAGCTCCTTCATCATCTTGTTATTCAAATTCGAACCATTATCGGTAATGATCCGCTCGGGAATTCCGTAACGACAGATGATATCCCTCTTTATGAATTTAGCCACCACCTACTTGGTCACATTAGCATATGAGGCTGCCTCCACCCACTTGGTGAAGTAGTCGATAGCTACTAGAATGAAGCGATGACCGTTAGATGCAGTGGGCTCGATCTTGCCTATCATGTCGATGCCCCACATGGAGAACGGCCACGGGGAGGACATGACATTTAACGGGCACGACGACACATGAACTTTATCAGCATAAATCTGGCATTTATGACATCTCTTCGCGAATTTAAAGCAATCAGACTCCATCGTCAGCCAGTAGTATCCTGCTCTCAGGATCTTTCTAGTCATAGCGTGCCCGCCGGCGAGCATACCAAATGTGCCTTCATGGACTTCTTCCATGAGCATACTCGCCTCTTTCTCATCTACACATCTGAGTAGCACGAGATCGTGGTTTCTTTTATACAACACTCTATCAGGATTGAGATAAAAATTTCCAGACAGCCTCCTCAGAGTCTTCTTATCCTGGGTTGACGCACCCGCAGAATACTCCTTAGTCATAAGGAAGTTCTGGATATCATGGAACCATGGCTTGCCGTCGGAGGCTTCCTCGATCGCAAAGACGAATGCAAGTCTATCACGACGAGAAAGGACAATTCTTGGAGCTTCATTCCAAAAATTGACTTTATACATCGAAGCCAACGTGGCTAAGGCATCAGCCATCTGGTTTTCAGCCCTGGGCACATGATGGAGTTCCACTCGATCAAAGAACGGAAGCAGCCTTCTGGCATAGTTCATGTACGGCACCAAATTCGATTGGCGAGTCTCCCACTCCCCTTTAATCTGGTTGATCACAAGCGCCGAGTCACCATATACGTCTAGGTTCTTGATTCTCAAATCAATTGCCTCTTCTAGACCCATGATGCATGCTTCGTACTCCGCTTCATTATTGGTGACCGGAAACGTCAGTCTCGCAGTGAACGGGATATGAGATCCGTGGGGAGTCGTGATGATCGCCCCGATACCACTTCCATAAGAGTTAACCGCCCCGTCGAATATCAATTTCCACTGGGATTTCCTGTCTGGACCCTCGTCGGGCAACGGTTCATCACAATCTTTCGCTTTAAGAAACATGATATCCTCATCAGGGAATTCAAATTTCATCGGCTGGTAATCCTCGATCGGCTGTTCGGCAAGGTAATCAGACAATACGCTTCCCTTGATGGCCTTCTGGGAAACATACTGAATGTCATATTCCGTCAACACCATTTGCCATCTGGCAATCCTGCCCGAAAGCGCTTGCTTCTCGAAGACGTACTTGATCGGATCCATCTTCGAAATTAGCATGGTGGTGTGGTTGAGCATGTACTGTCGTAAACGTTTGGCAGCCCAGGCTAGTGCACAACACGTCTTCTCCAGCATCGAGTAACGAGATTCACAGTCTGTGAACTTTTTACTCAAATAGTAAATGACATGCTCCTTTCTGCCCGTCTCGTCGTGCTGACCGAGAACACACCCCATACTATTCTCAAGAACTGTCAAGTACATGATTAAGGGTCTTCCGGCCACTGGGGGTATCAAGATCGGAGGTTCCTGCAGATACTGTTTTATCTTGTCGAATGCCTTCTGGCAATCCTCATTCCAGATAATCGTCTGATCTTTCTTTAGTAGTTTGAACATCGGTTCACACGTGGCCGTGAGCTGAGAGATAAACCTTGCAATGTAGTTTATTCTGCCCAGGAAACTACGAACTTCTTTTTCTGTTTTTGGCACTGGCATTTCTTGTATCGCTTTAATCTTCGCAGGATCAACCTCGATGCCTCTTTCACTCACGATAAACCCCAGTAACTTTCCGGACCATACTCCGAAAGTACACTTGTTAGGATTCAGCCTCAACCTGAACTTCCTAAGCCTCTCAAAAAGCTTCAGCAAATTGACCAGATGTCCCTCCTCCGTTTGGGACTTCGCAATCATGTCATCAACATAGACTTCAATCTCATGATGAATCATGTCATGAAACAAATTAACCATTGCTCGTTGGTAAGTGGCCCCTGCGTTCTTCAGACCGAAAGGCATTACCTTGTAGCAGAATGTTCCCCAGGGAGTGATAAACGTAGTTTTCTCCATGTCCTCCGGCGCCATCTTAATCTAGTTGTAACCGGAGAAGCCATCCATGAACGAAAACACGGAGAATTGCGTTGTATTGTCGACCAACACATCAATATGAGGCAGCGGGAAATCATCTTTAGGGCTCGCCCTATTCAAATCCCGATAATCGACGCACATTTGTACCTTACCGTCCTTCTTCGGTACAGGCACTATGTTGGCGACCCACGGAGGGTAAGTAGTGACCGCTAAGAAGCCAGCATCAAGTTGTTTCTGCACTTCTTCTTTGATCTTAACGACCATATCTGGTCGCGCCCTCCTAAGCTTCTGCTTAACGGGAGGACAATCTTCTCGCAACGGCAAGTGGTGGACCATGATGTCAGTGTCAAGTCCGGGCATATCCTCGTATGACCAAGCAAAGACGTCACTATACTCTTTCAGCATCTCGACCAATCTCTGCTTGACATCACTCTGCAATGCAGCCCATATCCTGATGTTCCTGACAAGTTCTTCAGAACCCAGATTCACAATCTCGATCTCCTCTTCATGAGGCAGAATAACTTTCTTTTCTTGTTTCAACAAGCGGGACAACTCTTCGGGAAGGTCTTCGTCTTCCTCAACCTCTTCTTCGGCTTGATAGATCGGGCAATCGAAGTCGAAGTGAGTCGTAGAAGGTCCATAGTCGATGTCATTTGTTATGTGGATCCTGCAATAACAAGGGTTAAGCTTCAAACAAGGATATGCAGGTTAGCACAAACCCCATTGCCATTTTATTGTTTTTCAAACAAATATAAAACAGGAATAACAGAGATCACAATATTTGAATACGAAGAAAAACGCCTTTTGATTTATTGACAAAATGCATGTACATAATCAAACGAGGCCCTGACAATAAAACCACTATGCCCCGGGTAGGACATAGGGTTGTACAATGATTAGAAAAAGTAAATCATTACTCTTCGCTTGTCATCTGGATGATATCCTTGACGGACCAGTTGGTAAGGCCCTCGCCTGGCTTGCTTGGCTGGATCCAAGAGTCGAGGTCACAGTCACTATCTCCGCTGTCTTCCGACACCGCGTTGACGCTTTCAAAAATCACCCCGCCACTAGTAAACTGGATCGTCCCTTTACCTCGTGACGCATTGCTAGAAGAGGAGGCTTCAGCTCCAGGAGAATATCCCAACCCAAACTTGTCTTGCTTGTTAGGTATCTCCAAAATTCGCCCCCAGCCTGGGGTAGATCCGGCCTGGACAACGGCCCGGGCTTCCTTGAAGGAGGAGAGAGTCATCTCTGGCTTCTCAGTGACTACTGGAGCTACGTCCTTGACTTTAACAGCTTCGAACGCTTGGCATAGGGTTTCGTGGATTTCCCCATCCATCTCAACATACTTGAAGGACGACAAATGGCTCACCATTATGTCTTCCTCGCCACAAACGGTCACTATGCTACCTCCGGCAGCATACTTGAGTTTCTGGTGCAACGTGGAGGTCACAACACCCGCAACGTGGATCCATGGCCGGCCCAAGAGACAGCTGTAGGCAGGCATGATGTCCATAATGTAAAAGATCGCGTCGAATGTTTCTGGCCCGACTTGGATTGGCAGGGTCACCTCCCCGAAAACATGGCGTTTGGTTCCATCGAATGCTTTCACAACCAGATCACTGGGTGTGCAAATCACTCCGCGAGTATCTAACTTCATTAATGCCTTCTTCGGAAGAACATTGAGTGACGACCCCGTGTCCACCAACACGTGAGACATAATCGTTCCTCTGCACTCTATCGAGACGTGCAGGGCGCTATTGTGGTTCCTCCCTTTCGGCGTCAGCTCTAGGTCCGTGAACCCTAATCCATTTCCAGCATTTACGTGGGCTACGACCTTTTCTAGCTGGTTTACCGATATTTCCTACGGTACATATGCGGCGTTCAACACCTTCAGTAGCGCGTTGCAGTGTGCTTCAGAACACAGCAACAAATTCAGGATGGAAATTTTCGAGGGCGTTTGATGGAGGTGATCCACAATCTTGTAGTCACTCTTTTTAATTAACCTCATAAATTCCTCGGCGTCTTTAACAAGTAAGTCTTTTTCTGCCCCACGCGGGATCTCTTCAACGACTTTACTCTTACCTTTATCAGTTGCATCAGCTCTGTCCGCTTTGTCCGCCACGACCTCAGGTGGTGCAAACACTCTTCCGCTGCGAGTGATTCCGCTAATTCCCGCAAGGTTCTCCACAGACGACCCAAACGGTTCTAGCTCCAACTTTTGTCCGTTGCAGTAGACTTCAGCCCCATAATGCCATGGGACAGCATTAGTGCTTTCGAACGGTATCGGCCCAGCTTTGGTGATGGTAATCGTAGGCGGCCTGGGTGCAGAAATAGTTATCGTCTGGCGAGGGATGGTGATGGTGGCGACCTCATCATCTTGCTTCAGCACTACCTCTCCCGATCCACTTTTGGCCCTCCAACTGAACTGTAAAATCCCTTCAGTCATCAGACTCTGAATCCCCTCTATCAACTGTTCACATCCATCAGGACTAGTCGCACAGCCCATACACAGCTCTCCGCAACCTGGAAAGAAACCTCTTTTCATCAGCTTAGCTTTAACGAAGCTAAGTGGTGTCTTCAGATCTCTGACGTCAGTTAACAAATCCAAGCTCTCGTCTTCAATAATGGCGTTTACTCCACCTCCCCTATGGTTCGGCATCGTGACGTTTGACACATTATCTGAGAAGTTGATGATCTTAGCGTCCACCATGTCCTGCACCTTATGCTTGAAGGCTTTGCAGTTCTCTATTGTGTGGCCTGGTGCCCCTGAGTGAAACTCACAAGTTGCATTCGCGTCATAACCTGGCGGAGGTGCCCCTGTCAAGGGAGCCAGGGTTCTCTTCTGGATCAACTGTAGCTGAAGCAAAGTCTGTAATAGTTGCGCGTACGACATGGGCGGTGTCTCGAGGTGACGGCTCGACAGAGGTGCCCGGTTCTGATACTTTCTGTACCCTTGTTGATTCGGTTGCTGCTGCTGCTGCTGTTGTGGCTCTGGTTGTTGGATTGCCGGGATAATTATGCTGGCCACCTGTTGGTGAGGACCTTTCCCCTTCCTTCGAGCGTTGGACACAACGCTCGTTTCTCCTTCCCGTCTTTTTCCATCATAAGGTTTCTTTCCGCCTCCAGCTGAGGATGAATCACCTTGAATTTTCCCCAAATTGATCCCATTTTCAATGTGCTCACCCGTGATAATGAGATCTGAGAAGGTTCCGGACATACCGCTGACCAATTTCTCATAATAAACCCCTGGGAGGGTGGCCACGAACATTTGCACAAGCTCACGTTCAACCATCGGCGGCTGAACCCTGGCTGCCAATTCACGCCATCGCTGGGCGTATTCCTTAAACCCTTCATTGTTCCTTTGTGACAGATTCTGCAGTTGGACTCGGTTTGGGGCCAAGTCGCTATTATATTGGTAGTGGTGCACGAATGCTTCAGCAAGGTCCTTCCACGTGCGCACACTGGTAGGCTCCAGACTCATGTACCATTCGAGGGAGGGTCCGGACAGACTGTCTTGAAAGAAGTGCATCAGCAACTTCTCGTCCTCAAAATGAGCTGACATTTTTCTGTAATATGATCTCAGGTGGACGCGAGGGCAAGTGGTGCCCTTGTACTTTTCAAAGTCAGGTACCTTGAACTTGGGATGCACCTTAAAATCAGCAATTAGTCCCAACTTGGACATATCAACACCCAGGGTCTTCTGGTTCTCGATGTTCCTCATCTTATCCTCTAGTGCCTTGAACCTTAGCCACGCTTCAGCAGTCAGCTCCCCTTCAGCACCTCTCTGAGAGAATACATCGTCTTGGCGGTCTTCTAACCACGGCTGAGGCCCGAACAGATTCCCAACACCTGCATTGCCGTTGCCCAGCCCAACATTGACATTAGCTTCAAGACTCCCATTACCGACGCCCGTCGTATTGCCATTGAGTCCCATGTTAGCTATCACATAGCCGTTGGTACTGCCATTCCCCCTGGTCACGGGGACGCCATTCTGCGGAGTTTCAACTGGTGGAGGGGTTGGAACAGTCCCACCATGGAGTACGCCATTGCTATCGACCCTTGAAATCAGAGGCTGAACCAAGGTTCTGAGCTGATCCTGGCCATTGGCGACCGCTTGCATGAACATCAGTTTGCACTTGCTCCATGATTCTGGTTTGATTTGCTCTGGTCGGATAGCGGTGGATAGGTCTCTGATCAATCCTGGAACAACCTGAAACAACCTGAAAACACAAAAGGGTTAGGAAAAAAACGACAAAGTTCTCGTTATGCGAATGCTTCATGCAAACGCAAACGTGTGTCTGTGCGTTAGGGAGATCTCCCCCGATCCTAGTGCCTGAGTGCCAGCGCAGATAATAAGAAGTCCGAGTCCAGTCATGGAAATAACAATCTCATATATAAAGAAAGCCCATCAAGGCAGTGCACGACATCAGTGAGTACAAGATGAATCAATAGCATGACCTCGACCAACAAACCTAGTGATGGTCAGCATACAAGGATGATCAAACAAAAGGAATACAAATATAGTCAAGTACGACCACGGGCGCGAAACTCTTCTAACAACCCCTTCGTTTTTGGATGATTAGGACGAGTGAGTAACCCTTCGATGAGTAGCTCCCTCTGCATAATGGTGTATTGAAGACCTTCGACCGAATCTTCCCATGCTCCTTCGCCGAAAAAATCTTCTAGCTTCCGTTTCTTGGATTCAAACGTCAGTTGCGCTCCTTCAGGTTGGCAAGAGCCCTGTTGAGCTGGCCTTCGGCGGCATATCTGCGAGTGGTTTCTTCATCAAACCTCTTCTCACTGGCCTTCACCTGGGCTTTCAGCTTGGAAATCTGTTGCATCAGCTTATCCTTCCGCTCTTTCCTGTTGGCTAGGGAGGCCTTCCAGTGCTGGTTGAACTTGGATATCCTCCGATATGCTTCGTCCAAGTGCTGCTTCTTTGTGGCCAGTACATCGTTGACAACTTTGAAGTCTCGACCCATGCGCTCATGCTCAGCTATCTGCTTAGTCAAATCTGTCCCCAGATGGTTCACCAGCTCTGTCTGCCTCTTGAAGGAATGAACGACTTCGTTTCTCTCGCTTCTGAGCTACGCCAATTCTTTCTCCAGTTCTTCATTTGCCCTCTTCAATTCATCTCTCTCAGCTAACACCTGATTATGCTGCTGAATGGGCACGGTGGTAGGCTCTTCAATCACTGGAGGGCTTTCTGGCTTGGTAGGAAGAAACAACATCCCTATAGCATCTGCTCTGGCTCTGATCCATGTCACATACGGAGGGTAGGCTTGGCTATTGCTTCTCCCCAGCAATGGTTTTCCCTTATTACTGATGCCATTCCAAGCGCGCTGAAGCTTAGATAACAGATCCCCCTCTAGAAGACCGGTGAGGTACAGAGATTCCTGTACCTCTTCATCCTTTGGCGGAGCTCTCAAAGCATAAGCAAACTGTCGGACCAGCAGAGACGGATTATAGTTTATACAGCCCTTCCTGCCTATCAAAGGCACGTTCGGAAACCCGCTGCAGCTGAAGATAATCTCGGTACCCAACCTATCTCTGTCAAACCAGTCAATATCCTCCGCTGATAGCCTCATCAAACACTCGGACCACTCAGCTGTGGCTGCAAACGAAACAAAGGGACCCCTCTTGGGCAGATGACTATCAAGCCTTTTATAAAGTAAGGGCACACAGCATGAGACATTCTTGCCCCTTCTGTTCTCGTTTTTGTAGTGGATAGAATGGTAGACATCTCCTATCAAGGTAGGGACTGGATTCCCTGAAGCGAAGATGCGAAATGGGTCGAAGTCTATAAAGTCGGGCATATTGGGGAACAGAATGATGCCATATATGCACAGAGCGAGAATGGCGTTGAACACGACCCAACATCCGTCTTTGGCGCACTGCTGAGCCTTTCCCACTAAGAACTGCAAGGAGAAAGCAGGAACCTTGTTCGAACTAGACAATACCAACTCGGAGGCATCCAAATGAAGTGAAGGAGCTAGACTAGCCAGATCAGGCTCAGCATCCATATGAACAAAGGGCATCTGCCTCTTGATAGGCACACCTAACAAATCAGCATATTCCTCCAGCGTGGGCGCGAGAACAAAATCCTGGAAAGTAAAGCATCTCAATGGAGGATCGTAGAACTGCAGCAGAGCGTGCAACCCATTCAACTCGAACGCAGAAGGTTTATGAACCAGACTGAGCAATTTGCCGTAAGATTTTCTGAACTCATCTCTCACAGAATCATCTGCTAAAGCAACCAAACCAGTCAGCTGAACCACATCAGGGGCAGGGAGCTTGTAAGCCACGGTCTTCCTCAGAGAACCCATAACCATACAATAGGAGGCAAGAAATCCTGGATCGGGGGAAACGGTACCTGTAACACAGACACACGTTAATGCAAATGAGTATGCAAAGCAATGTAAAATGCAATCATGCAACAGGAGATCAAGGCAAATGTGCTGTGGAGATTCTGTATCACCAAAACCATGATGCTGCTCAGTCAAGAACAACCACTATATCTGATAATAAAGAAAACCCTGGTATCGGATCACAAATCTGCTCTGTCAAGAACACACACATAGGACCATAAATATGCTTTGTCAAGAACAAACATCTGATAATAAGGACCTCTGATACAGGACCAAAAACCTGCTCTGTCAAGAACACACATCTGATGACCAAAACTCTGCTCTGTCAAGAACAACCATACATCTGCTGATGAGATCCTCAGATCCCAATCATAAACCTGCTCTGTCAAGAACAAATACACATCTCTAAATATAAGGTCCTCTGATACAGGACCAAAGCTCTGCTCTGTCAAGAACAATCACATATCTGCAGATGAGATCCTCTGATCCCAACCAAAACTGATTCACTATCAAGAAAACCAGGTAGTCTGAAGGTCAAAGTTTCCTGCAATAAAGCCAACCATGCTCACAGGTATGGACCTAAACTGACTCAAGTTTGGCATCCTATGCGGTCATCAGCGTCACAGACATTCAAGAGGGGTGATACGATACCCAGAAGGTGTGGCATCACCAACTCATGAAGCGGCCTCACTCGACTGAATCACAAATGATCGGTCCCCATAGTCGACAATCCTCCAAACCAACAACCCCCTCAACCCAAAGGGTTGAAAAAGAAGTCAACCGGGAGAACCTCGTCTGAGCGTGGATTTCATGAGACACTAGTGCCTGCCAAGCAAGCACGCGCCCACTAATTTCCACAACTAATGCTATGTTCACTCAAGCCTGGGTTTGGCTTCTCACTCATCAGAATGCCCCTCCCACAACAGCACAAATAATCATATCATACTGAAAATAAAATGTGGGAAATAAAAATGGGATAAATAAACACAACCCAACAAGTAATCATACAAGCGCTAGGACTGACTCTCGCAGGGGACGTTGGATCCCCAAACTGACTCGCATACGGGACGTTGGATCCCAGGAAACTATCAAGTCCCCAGCAGAGTCGCCAGCTGTCGCTTCCGCGAAAATAAGGTGCCGGCAAAACAGAAGAGTCGCCACCTTTCGTTATTTATCCCTCAGAGCGGGAAAGGAAACGATCGGAAAAACCTGACGAAAAGGATATAAGACAAGGTCATCACAACCGTTGTCTGGGTTCGGGAGTCGGTTACGCAAGGGGAAGGTATTAGCACCCCTCACGTCCGTCGTACTCGACGGGATCCACGCTTGTTGTGTTTACTGGACGAGTTGGTTTATCTATCTACCTATCAAGGCTGGCTTAAACAGAAAAGAAAATGACTCTGCAAAGCGTCGCACTTTATGCCTACGTATTCTCATCAGAGAATGATAAATCAGAGTCAACGTAGTTCGACCTACTACGGGTTACGGGGAAGGTGGCTCGCCAATACATCAGTATTGTGCCTACATACTCTCAACATATATGAGAGATCAGAGCTTACGTAGTTCGGGATAATACGGATTACGGGGATTCAGATTCATCTGTTTTATTGAGTAGGGTTAAACAGCAGTACCAGCAGTTAGGGACAAAGCCTGTTTGCGTTGGCGCTGAAGTTTAACGACACTCTTTTCTTCAGAAAAGCTTTCTTTGAATTATGGGCCCACGGGGCAAAAAGGTTTGAAGTTTGTTTTCTGTCTTTTACGAAAGAAGTGTTTTTTATTGTGTTTGCAATTTCAATCGCACTAAAGACTATGACCTAAGAGTGAATGCGTCGCCTGTCACCCAAAGGGTACCATACTAAACATCCAGACTGTTGGAAAGAAGCTCCCCAACAATCCTTTCTCAGATAGCTTAAGGCTCGTAACGTACGAAAGAAATCATTCATGATTACTGTATCTTAAGCTGTTTTGAGATGAGAAGAGAACAGGCTCAACTAAAGGGAGACTATCAAGTCCTACTGTTGTCATGCCAAGGATTCATCCTATAGTTGAAGTTTGAAACAGAGAACTCCTAGAAGTTATCATGCATAGGTTTCAACCTAAAGTTCTATCATCACTTCCTTATCGAAGGAAATGAGAGTCCTAAGGGATCATATCAATGATAAACAGAAACAGATAAAGCATCAGCTTAAACAGTAGACAGTAAACAGAAAACGACTGTAAAATGCATGCAATGCAAGTGAGGGAGGAAATGTGTGTGGGGCATCAGCCTCCACAAGCTCATCTCAACCTCAAGCCAGATATGAATAACTGCAATCATACAGTAATAATAACAACATGTTATCAAGCAGAATATAAGAGACTGTAATCATACAGAAGAAAATAAAATGCTGTCAAGCAAAATAAACCATATGGGCAAGGGAGCAGGGCTCTACCGAATACCCGCAAGCAAAGCCATACAGTAACAATACAAGCAGAGGGAGCAACTCAACCTCTAGTGCAATCATGCTCCTAGAGTAAAGTCAGTCTAATCATGGACTTATTCTAATGCATCAAGTAAATCAAACAAGGCACAACAATACAGAAAAGAAAACAGACAAGAAAGCAGATCAACAACTCCCTCTTTCAACTCCAAGCTTCAGCTCTTCTGACAGCAACTCAGTCTTCAGACTTCAACCACCCTTCAAGGCTATCAGCTTCACTGGCAAGTATCAACTTGCTTCTCCAGGTTTCAACCCATCAATATAAGTTTCAACTTATCCTCCTTCTTCAAGCTTCAGCTCCTCAGTCAATTCCACCTTCAGGCTTCACTCCTAACTACAAGTATCAAATTGATTCCTTCAGGCTCTCAATGCATCAGTGTAAGTGTCAAATCATATTTTATTTCTCAAGCTTCAGCTCTACACTCAATCTCAATTGAATCCTCTTCATAAGTATCAACTTGGTCTTCAAGCTTCAGCTCTCTTTGCTTTACCAGTCTCAACTTGGTCTTCTTCATCTACAAGCTTCAGCTTCTCAGAGTAGTCTTCAATCACATGGGAGTGTCAACTTCATCCTTCAACCCTTTAAGCCTCAGCTCTTCCCTCAATCTTCATTGAATCTTCAAGTGTCAACTTGGTCTTCAAGCTCTTCAAGCTTTAGCTGCAATGGCAATGCTTAAGGAATCATCCTCTCCCACTCTCTTCAGTGAAGTTCTCATCTTCACACTCAAGTCTAACATCTTTCAAGATACTTAAACCAGAAGACAATTGATTTAACAGGATGAGTGGAAATGATAAACAGCTTACTGACAACCAAAGGAAGCCTGTAAGGGTTCATCATTATGAGATACTGGTTCCCTCAAAGTTCTACTTCCCAGATAAAGTCACTCATCCTTCCAAAGGAGGGATGTGAATACCTGAGAAGGACTTTTAGTCATTGGGAGGAATGGAAGCACAAGATACTTTCCATATTTGTGAAAGAAGTCATTCTAACTATAAGGCTCTCCCTATGTCTCCTACCTCCTAAATCTTCATCAGACACCTTCAGGCACCAACAAATCCAAAGCTCCAAGCAACTTCAAGCAACTTCAAGCATCCTCACCTTGTCCTCAACCTGTCTTCAATCTCAACCAAAGGCAAACCAAGCAAAAACCCTAATCTAAGGGGACTAAGGAAGTTAAACTAGTTGAATTAGTAAGTTAGGATCACCTAAAACCTAGTACTAAAGTTAGTCCTAACTAAAATACCAAAATCAATTGTAAAATCCTACAAAAATATCTATGGGAACCTAGGTCAATCATGACTCTACCACATTAATTTCAAAGATCAAATCATCAAATTAGACCTAGAACTAAATTCTACATTACAAGGTATCAAACCTAAACCCTAAAAGGAAGCACCTAAATATCAATCTAGAAAGCACACCTATTTTCATCACAAAAATGTGAGAAAAATGCTATGGGAGCATACATGTCTAACCTAATCACACACAAAAAATTAGGATCAAAATCATCACCACATGATCACACAAAATTCCACAAAATTATGCATCAAACATAACCATTTTAATATCAATTAAAATGTAAAATTCCAATTAAATCAGAAAATGCATGAAATGAAAATATTTTTTCTCTAAACAATACTAGACTCAATCATGAGTAAAATGAAAAAAGAATGGGTTTAATTGGATAAATTTTAAATTTATTATGAATTTTTCAAGAACCATGCATAAAATGAAAATTAAAAGAAAATCAAATTAAAATAATAACACACGCGGTGTGGATAGCAACAAAACATAGTGCAAAGTATGGATTGGGCTCGCTGGGGGGTGTGAATATCACTTAATTCATTAAGCCCAAAACCAACTGCTAAATGAAACGTAACGTTTCATTTATTCTGATCCTTCACAAAATGAGATTAAAACATGGCCATTGGATCAAGCTTCTAGTCAAGGTCCAACCATCATCCAATGGTGCCAGAGTTATCTTCAACCTTTTCAAACCTCTGCAACTCGCGCCCAGCTCCGTCCATCGCCGGTGGTGCTTCGGTCACCATCCCCAACCCTAATTCTCTCTACAGGCCTCTATTGCAAACGGTCAAAACATGAATCTTGTCCCAAATCTTGCCACGAGTTTAGCCATACCCTTTATTCAGCCTAAATCCTCAAGATTCATCATATCCAAATCTCAACCGAAAATGGTAATGCACCTATTTTGTCACTAATTCTTCAATTAACTATCTGAAATCCATCCTACACCATTCTACAATGAATCTAACACCTTAATTCAACTTAATTATACCTAAATCATGCTAGAGGAAGAAAGTTACCAACCTGAAAATCTTGGATGAACAGATGCCGTAAACCTCCAATTCAAGCTCTACAATCTTGCAGACACGATCAATGAACCTCCTCCTTGCTTCTGTATGCAAAAGAACCAGTTGAAAGTGCTTGAATCTTGAAACCCGATGGTGAGTTGCAGGCGTAGAATTTCACTTGCTTTCAGCCACGAATTCTTCTTGATAATGATCTGGAATCACTCCTTGACATCCATGGAAGAAGTTTCAATCACGAAAATGGATGGAAAGTGAGGAATTTGGTGAAACAGAATTCAATTGCAAGCTATGGAAATTCAATCTCAATCTATGCTCTCTTCTTCAATCATTACCAACCTCTTCAATGGATCATCTCTACTCAATATATAGATGATGTTTGGATGATCTAGAACCCTCTAGATCCTTCTAATGAGAATTTCCACTTCTCATGTCATGAGATTTTCTTCCATGTGCCATGCTATGTGCAATTCTGTTTACAGCTTGAAACCAACCTCAATCTCTTTCAATTTCTCCCCTAGTGACATTTTGGAAGGGTTTAGCTTGCCAAGGGCCTTGCTCATGCCTTGATTTTGAGTTTTGCAAATGTTGCTTAATATGCAAGTAATCACTTTTCAAAGCAAGTCCCCAAATTGAATCTCAACTCAAAAATTTGGCTAAACCAATGTTCTTAAAATGTTTTCTAGAGTCAAAATGATATATTACATGCCATGGTTTGGATGTGTAGGTTGAAAATATCAATTTCCAACTTTGGTTTATTTAACTTATGCCCTTATTTTAGGTCATTTTTGCAACTTTGAGCTACAAGCCTTTCCATAATCTCATGATCTCTTTACTAGCCTTAAAACATCATTTTGAACAAGTTTGATGTTGAAGATTTTTCCATTTGAAGCTTGGAAATAGGAGTTATGGCCTTATGGTTGAAATGACCTGTAATCTCCAAATAACCAAAACGCCCTTGACTTGTCAAAGCCATAACTTGAGTTCTACAAATCCTATCAAGGACTTATAATACTCTATAGAAAGCTAAGAGGATAAGGAACAACATTCATGTTGACCAAAAGTTCATAGGAATAATCCCTCTTGGGCAAACGGTTGATGCAAGTTGGGTAACTTTCAAGGCCCCAGATTCACATACCTCAGATGACCTGTAACTTGTCAAAGTCACAAATTGAGTTCTACAAATCCTATAAAGGACTTCTAGTACTAAAATTAAAGCTAAGAAAAAGCTCTACAACATTCATGTTGGGGGTAAGATGAGATGACAATCACATCTTGAGCTAAACTGCCTTGAAGATAGGGGTCAAACTAGGGGATTTTACACTGTCAAGCCTTAGAAACCCTAGCTTGAAACTTCTCAAACTCTTCAATCATGATGAGTTGACCTTGGAATCATCCTTATAACATCTCAATGTTTCAATCCATGATCACATGGCCCTTGAATTAGGTCTCAAACTTGTTCAAATCATCAGTTGACCTAGGGTTGACCCAATCAAACCCTAATTATACCACTCATGGTTGAGTCTTCTTAATCTTGCAGAATGACCTGTCTAGGCCTCATGATGGCTTTCAAGGCATCTCATAAGCTCTCTCAAGGCTTCAAGTCCAACTTCACGGCCTCAAAATCATCTGAGGAGCTTCCCACAACTCTCAAGCTAGGAGGCACACCTTCTTGGTTTCAACCAACCTCTCTGAGGATCTTCTGACTTCTCTGACAAAGATATCTACCCTTGAACACTTGAATAACCTTCTTGGCTAGCTTCATAGTCTTGTATAACTCTTTATTGGTAATCATACCTCTTGATCTCCTGCATACATGTCAATGAAATGCAAATGATAATGCTAATGTGAATGAAATGAAACATAAGCTAGGTAAAGAAATGTTGGTCAAATTTTGGGGTGCAATAGTATATCCCCTTACCAACTAGTCTATGGTAAAGCTTGCCATCTGCCTCTAGTGTTGGAACACAAGGCGTTATGGGCATCAAAAATCCTCAACCTAGACCTCACCAAAGCAGGAGAGTCTAGAACTCTCCAACTCCATGAGCTAGAGGAATTCCGGAACCGGGCATATGAGAATGCCAAAATTTACAAAGATCAAACAAAGAAATGGCATGATCGAAGAATTCAGAAGAAGGAATTTCGGGAAGGACAGTTAGTACTGTTGTACAACTCCCGGCTGAAACTCTTTTCGGGAAAGCTTAAATCAAAATGGTCAGGACCGTTTATCGTACATAAGGTGTTTCCGCACGGAGCAATCGAGCTGAAAAATCAAGCAAACGGAGACATTTTTAAAGTAAATGGTCAGCGTTTGAAACCTTACTACGAGGGGCAGCAGAAAGATTGAAATGATGTCGTTCATCTCACAGGATAAGATGAAGGACCGTCGAGCCATGCGACGTAAAACGAAGTGCTTCTTGGGAGGCAACCCACGCATTTTACACTCACGTTTTCATTTTGTTTCTTGTTTTAACAGGTTTTGGTTAACTCGCGGTTCATCGGTGAAAGAAGGTTGTCAGAAACCAGAAGAGAGAGAAAAATTTGAAAAATCAGTACCCTGACACGGGTGGCCGTGTTGCACAACACGGGCCGTGTCAGGCTGTATCAAAGTTGGGCCAAAATGTGTGAAGTCAGGGGTGCAACATGGGTGCCCGTGTTGTGTGACACGGCCCGTGTTGCAGGTGTTATATTTTGAAAAAAAAGAAGCTACAGGGGGTGCAACACGGGTGCCCGTGTTGTGCAACACGGCCCGTGTTGCAAGGCGCGCAGTAAAAATGCAGTTTTACCCGTGTGGGGCCCATCTCTTTACTTCCTACTTATCTTTAGTAACCCACCAATTCACCTCATTTTACCCTATCACATTCATCTCCTACATTCTTTCCCCTCACAAAACCCTAACCTCCATTGCCTCCTCTCCACAAATGCTTCATATTCACTAATACCCACTCATCAAACACACTTTCCTTCTTCACAAAAAACGTTCCCCTCATCCTTGTGATCATTCCTACGGTTGCGTTTTTCTCTTACAGTGATTTCGAATTTTTCGAATTGTCTGTGTTGTTTGTGTTTTGCAGGATAAACAATGCCGCCTCATAGAGACACCGGAAAAGCCGTGGCCGAAACTTCGCGCCCCAAAAAGAGAGCACACCGAATGGCGAATCCTCACAACATACTCTTTGAAGACCCGGATCACCAGAAGAAATATTCCAACATCATAAAGCGTAAGCTCACCCCAACGAGGTATATCTGTAACACTATGCTTGATAATTTAGGGCTGAGAGTAGAAGTCCATAGGATGTTTCACATTCTTGGTATGCTGGAATTTATGCAATTTGAAGCGCCGACTTATGAGCGCATAACTGTTGAATTCTTAAGTACTTTAGATTTTCAGTTGAAGCATAGGTGGACAGGTGCAGAGGAGGAATATTATGGCACTCTCAGATTTCGCCTGTTCGATACTGACCATAGCCTGACAGTAGCCGAATTGGGAGATATTCTGAAGCTCCCCAATTTTGGACTTGGAGCTCCTCCGGGAAATTTTAGTGCAGGTGACTTCTGGAGGGCCATCACAGGTAAAACAGATTATGTCGCTAAGGCGGCAAAAGCCTCGTGTATTCATAACTCGTGTTTTAGGTACGCTCAAAAAGGGTTGACATATACACTATTCGGCAGGGGTGACAGCACAGGAGTGGCAAATCAGAGGGAGCTGTACTTATTGTATGGCATGGCGAATCAAGAGCTCATCAATGTGGCTGCCTTTGCAGCTGACCATCTGAAGAGGGTTGCGAATGCACCTTCCGGCGAAATCAGTGTCGGCGGTATGATCACTCAAATCGCCAATCACTTTGGTCACGGTCCTCTCCTGATGGAGGAACCCACGGTTGCAGGTAAGACAAAGATAGACCTAGCCACCCTAACCGCCCAAGGTATGATTCTAGTCTTTGATAATTACAACTCCTTGGTAAGCCGAAACAGTCATCTCCTAGCTTTACCTGCACCCTGACTTTATTAGTATTTAAAATGTGAATAACTGGTTGCGTGAGAAAACAATGCAGGATGAAGACGACCAATTTTATGATGGTACAGGTACATAAATTTTTGATGATGAAGGAGATCAGGAAGAAGAAGCCCTTATACCGACTACTCGAGTCTCACCCCATCAGGAGTCCGACTCCGGCTCTTGGAGCTTGTCTAAAAAAGAATGGGAATGGATGGAGAGTGAGGTGTGTCATCTCCGGAGTGAGCAGACAAGGCAAGGCGATGAGCAAATGAGGCAAGGGAACGAACAAATCTGCCAAGGCAGGTTGATCGGTGAAATGCACGAATGGATGCGGCAGATGATGCTGTGCGACCAACCTCCTCAACCATGAACTCTGTGAGTCCCCTTCTACTGGTGTTCCAACAGTGGGGACACTATTGAATCCTAGTGAGGGGGTATTTTATTTGTGTGTTTTTGTTTTTGTTTTTCTTTAGTTGGTTTTGGTTATTTATTTTTAAGTGTGAGTTTGAAAGCATGACGGAAGTTCCACAGTGAAAACCCCCTGATATTGAGCTAATAAATTTTTTTGTTTTGAGAACTATTTGTGAGATGTCTGTGAGTGAGGTGATGAGAAAGTATATAGAATTCTCGGAAAAAGAACCGTGAGGATGAAATCGGAACAATCTTGAGAGATAGGTAAAAAACAAACACCCTGGGTTTCTCGAATAGGAACGAGTTTGACGTGTAAATTTGTACCATAGTGCTTTGATCTAAGAAGTACCCCCTAGTAGTTTATTTTGACAATCAGGTTTAATCAATAAGAATCGTGTGTGCAAGGTTGATGAAAAATATTGAGCAAAGGCACAGAAAAAAAACCAAACAAAAAGGGCAATTAGACGACTAATCCTTCTAAGTTGGGTAACCCTCACCCGGTTATTCATCCCAACGGCAGTTGAACCTAAAAGCCATTCAAAAATAATAACAGTGGCAGAAAAAGAAAAAAAATGTCGTTGATCAATCTTGTGCACGCGAGGAAAAATCATAAAAGCCGTTATAGTGATTGTCCGAATGAAAGGGATGAAAATCGAAAAAGAAGACTTAAGTACATAGCATAGTCGGAGAGGTTACCAATAGGGAGACTGAGGTATGTGGTTTACCACGGTCTAGTGTTTGTGTGTTACCTTTTTTGAGGGAGAAGCCGAGATTAACCCTAGTGGGACTTGGAACGAGAATTTCAAGTATGAGTATCATTACCGTAACTCACAGTTCTATGGACGGTTCAGTTGTGCAAAAAGATATTTTAAGTTCGGTTTGGCGAGCTTTTTGCTTGAGGTCAAGCAAAACTTCAAGTTCGGGGGAGTTTGATCGGTGGATTTCACTTGTGTTTTCAAACTCTGTTTGTTGTTGGTTTTGCACTGTTTTTATCTGTTTTCAAAGCTTTGGTTTTTGTTATCTTAGTTATTTATAGTCGTTTTTATCTAAGTCTTATTTTGAGGTTTGTATTACTTTTTCCGCTGGTGCGTTTGATTCGGTTTCTTTTAGTGTGTTTTTGGCAGGAATTGATGGCCCGACATTCGCATCGTTTCGGAGGCAAAGAAAAGTCGAAAAAATGGAATTCAGAGGCACAACACGGGTACCCGTGTTGCACAACACGGCCCGTGTCAGGGAGGACACGGTTGGAAAGACACGGTCAAGATGAGCAGAGGAAAATGGAGAACAGAAGAGCAACACGGGTGCCCGTGTCACACAACACGACCCGTGTTGCAGCCCCTGAAGATGAAAAGCTCTCTGTTTGATTCAGCAGCCTGACACGGCCACCCGTGTCCCATAACACGGCCTATGTCAGGGCCACTGATAGTGAATTTGTTATTTTTCTGATTTTTATGCTGTCAGACCTGTTTCGAAGGGCATTTTAGACATTTTGAGATGTAATTTGAATTTGGATATAAGAGCCACTTTTTGGCCAAGACAAAACACTTTTGGATTGGGAATAGGATTGACAACTAAAGAGGGAGATTTCTGGAGAACGAAGGATCGATCAAGAGCAGAAGCAATTGATGATCCAAGTGAACCAATTTCAATTGTAATGATCTTCTCCTTTTCATTTCTAATTGCATTTGTTTTTATTAAGAACATGAGTAGCTAAACCCCCATTTGTTAGGGGGTGGTACTGCATTGCGATGTATTGACATTTGTTTGATTATTCTATGAGAATTATGTTATTCACCTTATATATTTTATTTTGCAACAATCTTAATGCGTATTCATATTGGAAAGTAGAATTCGGTAGATATTGCTTAGGAATGGGGATATCCTAATGCTTTTGCAACAATCTTATTTTGGTCTGGAAAGTCAACCTAATACTTTTGCAAAATAATATTACGGTAGATATTGCTTAGGAATGGGGATATCCTGTATCACGTATTTTATTGTCAGAACTATTGCTTGATGCTTTTCATGGACACTGAGGAATTAGTGTACATGAAACTCATCAAAGGGTTTTTATTAAGGAATTAAGGAAAACTAAATTTGAGAACTGATGAATTAAGGTTAATAAAAATTATCTCAGAATAATCCTACATGGTCTTTACTTGCATTGTTCCCACTCCCCTAACATCGTTCTTAGATTAATCTAAAAGTCAACTTTTACTCGCTTTGATACTTTGCTACCAAACAACCCCCTAGACTTTTTGTTTCTTTGAATACTAAAAATCCCGTTAATTTCTACGTAGTCCTCGAGATCGATACTTGAGACTTTTTCCCTTATTACTACAATCGGTAAAAATAGTACACTTGCTATTTTCCCGATCAAACATGTAAACTTGTTGGGGAATGAAAGGTACCATAGCATGAAATTAATTAGAAGCTTGGATTAATACTAGAAGTAGCTTAATTTTCTAAGAATTACCAAGAGCTTGAAACTTTGTAACAAATGTGACACTTTTGCAAATGTCATGAAATTTCTCTTTATAATATTCTTGAATCTAGTATTGAATTCATGAATCTTGAACTTTGAATGATGGATTCCCTTATGTCATTATTTAAAATGAAGTCTTGAATTATGCACTTGTGATCTTGACTCATGCTTTGCAAGTTTGAACTCCACTTGACCATAAAAACAAACATGTATGAAAAAGTCTTGAAATTGGCCTTGCATTTCATGTTCATTAAGAATATTTATCTTGAATATCCTTGTATTTTGTCAAGTAACTTCTCCTTGAAGAAATCTACATGAGTAGACTTTTCCACTTATATCAAACCTTAGATGATGAACCTTTTCTTCCATGTAGTCCAAGATAGACAAGTTATCTCATTTGAAATGAAAAATAGCAAACCGACCTAGTTCGTACCTTGTGAACTCGCATGCTCGATATGCAATAGAACGATGTATGATATGCTGAATGTAGGACATAAAAGGCTAAAGGTGAAAATGAGGGTATGACACAAGTTATCACGTGGAGGGATCTTGCGGATACGCTTTCCAAGCATTATCAGTATAATACTTATTTAGTGTCGAATCGCACCCAGCTGTAAGATATGACTCAGCGTAATAATGAGTCGTTCAAAGAGTATGCACAAAGATGGAGAGAATTGGTAGCTCGTGTCCAACCACCACTTTTGACCAAAGAGTTAACTGATATGTTTATGGGAACACTACAACCTCAATACTTGGATCGCTTGCTTGGATCCAGTTTCCCTAACTTTGCTGAAGTGGTGTTGGTGGGTGAAAGGATCGAGAGTCAAGTTAAAAAGAACAAAGTTGCGGTTGTTGCAATGAATGGAGGTAGAAAGCCCTTTGTGAAGAAGAGGGAAGAAGAAACTAATGCCATAATGAGGGGGCGAAGAGATAGGGCCCAAGCTTATCAACAGCCTGCTTAACAACAGGTTCAACAACAACCCAATTATCAGAGAGTGCCTCCTCCACAGTGCCAGAATGCTCCAACTCAGAGGCAGCAAAGGCCAACACTTCCAAGAAGGCATATTGATCTGGTACCTATGTCATATGGACAAATCTTTTCTCAGCTAAACCAAAGCGGGCACTTAACATTACAAGACTTGTGCCCTACAACTTTTCCATACCCTCCCAGGTATGATGCTAATGCTCGTTAGGAATTTCCCAAGGGGCCCCTGGACATTCCATAGACAACTGCTATGCGTTCTATAATAGGGTGCAAGATTTGGTGGAATCTAAGGATCTTACTTTTACACCCAGAGGTGTCAACGTTAAGAATAATCCATTGCCTACACATAGAAATTCGTCTGTTAATGCTGTGGAGGAGAGTAATGGTTTGAGTCTGCTTACGAGTGTTGAAGATGTCCGTACTCCGATGGCTGTTATTGGAGAACAACTTAAGAAAAGTGGGATGATTCCCTAAGAAGAAGTGGAGAGTTTGACTGATGAATTAATTAAGGAACATTTATAAGGGTTCCTAGAGAAGGGAGTAATATAGATAGAAAGTTGGGATCCGAGTGTAGTTGCAATTGAAATTTAGTACAAAGAAACATAAGTTTATCCACCAAGGCGAGCTCGCCCAACTCTGGCAGTTATACAATATGATCCATCAAAAGCCTTTCAACAAAGGCCTGTCCAACCAACACCCGTGATTATGCAATATGATGAAGATGATGTCAATAGACAAAGACCAACACGGCCAGCGCTATAAGTGATTGAATACCCTACCGATGTACTTGAGCCTAAAGTTTTTAAATAGGGGCTAGAGAAGCTAGTGATTGAGTATGATACTGCCAAATGTGATGTTGTGGTTGGGCCTAGTGGAATCACCCGTAGTGGTTAATTATTTGCCGCCAGACCAATAGAAGCACCTGTTAAAGATGAAGGGAAGGCCATCACCACGACAATTGAGTTTTCAAGTGTGGAGCCACCAGCAGAAGTGTGATCTCCAAAGTCAGCAGTTACGTAGAAAGAAGCTGAGGAGTTTTTGAAAATCATCAAGAGTGACTATAAAGTAGTTGATCAATTAAATCAAACTTTTGCTAAAATTTCTATGCTTTCGCTACTACTTAGCTCAGATGCACACAGGTTGTCATTAATGAAGGTGTTGAATGTTGCGCATATCACTAAAGACATCACCATAGCTCAATTTGATAGTGTGATAGCCAGTGTAACTACTAGAAATTTCCTTTGATTCAATGATGATGACTTAACTGTAGAAAAAGGAACCATAACAAAGCTCTTCATATCTCCATCCGGTGTCAGGATACGTTGATATCACGAGTCTTAGTGGACACATGTTCTTCTTTAAATGTGCTCCCCAAAATAACATTGGAAAGGATGCCTGTAAAAGGGAGTCTTCATGAAACCAAGTGCCTTAAGAGTTAAAGCATTCGATGGTTCCAGATGAGCTGTGATAGGTGAGGTGGACCTACCAATAAAGAATGGACCATCTGTCTTCGCCATTACTTTCCAAGTGATGGATATTTAACCCGGATACAGTTGCTTACTAGGAAGACCGTGGATCCATTCAGCAGAGGTTGTTATGTCTACTCTTCACCAGAAGCTGGAGTTTGTTAGCAACAATAAAGTGGTCCTAATTTGAGGAGAGGAAGACATCTTGGTAAGTCACTTAATGTCCTTCCGGTACATTGAGGTTGAAGGGGAAATTTGTAGAGACACCTTTTCAATCTTTTAAGGTGGTGAGTACTTTGGCAATACAATGAATTTCAGATAATCAAAGTACAATATCTTCAATGGCTTCGTACGAGGAGGCTAAAGCAGTTGTTGATGAAGGGAATGCCCAAGGCTGGGGAAAATGGTGGAGGTTGCTGAAAAATTTGACAAATTTGGGTTGGGATATCATCCATCTTCTAGTATAGCAGCAGGCATATACAACAAAGATCAGGTCCCTCCTGTGAAGGACATCTTCAAAAGTGCCGGACACATCTTTGACCATACAACAGCTATGGTGATTGAAGATAAAGTTGATGATGAAAAGATTTCCACAAGTTGTATTCGTCAAGCTGAGCCTGGTGAAGAAATTCAGAATTGGAAGACTATTGAAATGCCCTAGTTCTCCCACGCCAAAAGTAATTTATATTGTTTGTCAAAACCCTACGCTCTGCTCAATGTAGTGGATCATTGTATTGGGCCACCTGATGTTTTAAAACATAGTTATCATGAAAAAATATAAGTTTGCATTCAATTTTTGCTCGCTTTCTTTTTTTTACTTTTTACAATAAATGGCATTTCTTTTACGCACTCAATTTCCTAAATAAGCTGCATAAATCATAACAGCAGAGACACCATCGAGGTCCTTGATAATGACACTGCTATAGGCCTATAAAATTTTGACTTCCCAATCTATCAAGCTGAAGGAGAAGACGAGGAAGATTGCAAGCTCCCCGATGAATTGGCAAGGCTGCTACAACAAGAAGAGAAGGCCATCCTGCCGCACAAGGAGGATGTCAAGGTCATCATCCTAGGCTTTGCAGAGGATAAAAGGGAGGTAAAGGTTGGAGCGTCTCTTCAAGATACTATCAAGGTAAAGTTGATAGAGCTTCTCCGAGAGTATGCTGGTGTGTTCTCCTGGTCGTATCAAGACATGCTTGGATTGGATACAGACATTGTTGTACACAAATTACCGCTCAAGAAAGAATGCCACGTTGTCAAGCAGAAGTTGAGAAGAACTCATCCTGATATGGCTCTTAAGATTCGTGATGAAGTTCAAAAGGAGTTCGACGCAGGGTTCTTAGTGTAACAACCTAATTTTGACCTTAAGATCCCACCTCCTTGTGCATTTTTTGTGCATATCATCTAAGTCAATCATTTATGCATAGCTAACTGTTTAACCAGTTTGTCTGTTTTATGTTGGGAAGTTAGGTCATTGCTGGAAGCCACGAAAGCTTTATGTGTATTGCTTATCTTCTATAAGTCGTGTTGAGTTAGCATGGAAGCATCTACCTTCACTCTCATGATCTCACGGTCAATGCAAGAACCACAGGTGATACTTGGGAGATAATAAGTGTCAGAATGCAAGGACTTTTGAGATAATGTTAATCTGGTCGAAGGATTATTGTGCGTAATTTGCTTGCGAACTAAGTAACAGAGGTTCGTGCAAGGTTATCATTTATTCTTTAAGATTCTCACTTATGATATGAGTTCGTGGAACAAGTCAACCTAGTCTGGGGTTTATCAGTAAAAGTCAAGGTTTACAAGTTGTCCATAAACCAAAATCACTACCATTTGAAGATCCACACGGCCAAATCTATTCAAAAATCCAAGGAAATTCTCAAGATGTTTATGTTAGACTCACAAGGTTAAGTTGATGATATTCAAATCCCCAAAGTCCAATCTTAAATGAAATGAAGCTCATTACAAAGGTGCAATCCTCACATCCGAGATTACAAATTTAAAGAGGATTTTTTCACTTCAAGAAATTTTGGCATGAAGAAAGGTTAGAGATGTCATAGTCTCATTCAAATTTGGATATTGAAAGGCATTCAAAGAAAAGTATATATCAAGAATATCCAAAGTTTCACCCAATTGTTTTACAAAGTACCATTCAAATCAATTCAAAGTATCGAAATTTGTTTACAATTGTGTTAGGATCATATCTAACTAAGGAATATTCAAGATTACAACATTTTGACAAATTCTAAACCTAAGACTATGCAATCCTATGAGTCCCCAAGTCCCTTCAAAGCTGTCTAGAATTGCATTGCAAGCATTGATTTGTTCTTCCCCAGGTTTCCACGATAAGTTGTTGTGATTCAAACGTCCTCTTAATTCCGAGGTTCTTTCCATACTTCAAACAGACCTGCAAAATGAAAACAAGCAATATCAGAAGTTAAATCATAAACAAAGAATTAAAAAAGAAAAGGACAATGAATTTTACAGCCCTCCAAACATAGAATTCATCACAGGGCAATCTGGAAGGGCAACGATAAACCGCCACCAACTTCTAATCCTATAGACAACAACAGTGTCAGACCAGCAGTTAATCAAAAAAAGGGGTCCAAGAAGCTAAAAGAAGAACGGTTCAGATGCAACATCATCATCACAAATTTCGGAACCTTCTAAAACCAAGGCAGTATCTGAAATATCAAGAAAAGAGAAAAGTCGAAGAAGTAAAAATGAATCTCTTCCTCAAACAAACACGGTTCAGGACTTTCCAAAACAACCCTCAACAGAATAAACCAAAGATGGAAACCATCATCAATAACCAAAATAAAATTGGAAAGTCATAAACCCAGCTTCAGACAAGATCAATAAAAAAGGAAAGCCATTAAAATCCCTCCTCAAATCATTTTTAAAATCGGACTATAAAAGAAGAGGAGAAAAACGAAAAGGACTCAGAGCAGAAATCTCATCATAGTCCAATCTCTTCACGAAAAACCCTTCAAAATAATCTGAGCGAAAATCCAGCAAAAACATCTCAGAAACCCAATTCACACACCATCAACACAAGTTCGTAAAACCACCAAACCCTCAAAACCATCAACGGAAAACTCAGAAAACCACAAACAGATCACAAATCCTAAGAGGTTTTCACAAACCTCGAACAGATTGAAAAATCAAATCCACGAAAACACAAACCCACATACAAATGAGCCAACAGACTCAGAAAACGGAAGGAATTTATTCCTTGTTTGTTTTCATCATCGTCCCCACACCGTAAGCCTCTTTCATTTAACATTATTTGGTGTTTTTTTTTGTATTTTTTGCAGCAATCGAAGCAAGAAGGAGGAGAAGAGACGGGCCGTGAACGAGAAAGAAGAGAGATTTTTCGTTGAGAGTGAAAGAAGAAGAGAGTTCGTAAGAAGAGGAGGAAACGAGAAGCATTCTGAGAAAGATTAGAGAGAAGAGGTAGAAGAGGCGCCGTGAATGTTAAATGGGTTTAGGGTTTCAATGGAAACCCTTTTCCCTTTTCTTCCTCTAGGATTCGGGCCGACCCGGGTTGGGTCCGCTGGGCTCACAGCCACCGGCCCAATCCATTTTATTTTATGATTTTTAGTCTTTTTTTAATTTCTATTTTTTTGTTTTATTTTGTAATATAAATAATAAAAAAACTAACACTAACCTAATTATTAATTAATTTAAAAATCAAAAAATTAATTAAAAAAAGAGATAATATAATTAATTTAATTTAACTTAGTTTTTTTTTATATATTAAAAAAAACTAGATTTTAGATTTAGAGTCTAGTTAATATTTTAATTTTAATAACAAAAATGCAAAAATAATTATTTAGTTTAAGTTTTAACTTTTAACTTTTCCATTAATGTTCAATTTATTTTTTAAAAAAAATCAAAAAATCAAAAATATATAAACAAAAACCCTTTTTTAGAATTTAATTTAATTTAAGTTTTTTAATGAAATTAATTTAAATTAAGAACTTAATTTGATTTAGCTAATCTTAATTAATTTAGAACCTTAGTTTTTTAATCATTTAGAAACTAATTTAACTAATCATCTTTAATTTATTTAATTTCAAAATAATTTAGATTTAATTTTATTGACTAATCTTTTTCCACTTAATCATATCTTTCTCACAAAACCACAAAAAACAATTCAATTGCTCCAATTCCAATGCACAATCCATCTAACTAATTCCCGATTATCCATTTAAACTTAACTTCGTAACCTTATTAATTTGCATATTTACACATTTTCTTTACCTATCCTATAGCATTTTTAATTTCTCTTTTATCTATTGCTAAGCATGTCGAAAGGAAGAACTTGCGCATGACTTCGTAAATCGTGTGTATTGCACCTCATTTGTATCATTATTCCTCGCTTGATCCTTGATCCTTTTCAAATTTATCAGCTTAAATTTAGTTCCTACCCCTTAAGGAGGACCTTTTTCTTTTACAACTTAGATGAACCCATATTCAACTCAATCACACTATTTCTTCATACAAGAGAATTAGATGTTAGTCATCTTGACAGTCGAGATATAAGTCTCCTGCCTCATAACACAATCGTGAGATATAAGATCTTTTCTGCTTGAGAGTGATAGTGGCATACTCGTCGATCAAATCCGAGTTTTCGAGCCCTTCTCTCAACATAATGCAAAGACCATCTCCTACAAGTTGTGGTGGTTAAACCGAGTGTTCTCCCTTAAGATGACGACTCGTCTTTTCTCCTAGAATCAATCAACCAAGCCTTATCCCCCTGGAACCTTGGCCATAGTCAATAAGTTTCTCAATCCCTTTTAGAGGAACTACGATTACTCTGATTCTATCCCCTACCTCGGATACGTAGGCACAAGATGCGAGTCTTGGCTAGTATACTTAGAACCAACCCCTTAGGTTCTTCTCTTTACCTTTAACCCTTAGCATTACCCTTAAGAAGATAACCCTTAGCAATAAACACATATAAAACAAGAGGTTTTGTAGAGTACTACAGAAGTTTAGGATGCTAATACCTTCCCTAAGCTTAACCAACCCCCAAACCTAAACTCTCTAGCTTTTGCATTTGCATTGCATTGTGGGTAATTCGATCTTTTTCCCTTTCTTTGGACAAATTAAAGAACGGTGGTGAACCAATGAATTAAGATTCAAATTAATTAATAATTTGACATCCAATTCTCACTGCAACACTTAGCAGTAGCCAAGTATCGTGACTTAAATAGAGCTAGTCCTAAAGACGATTTCCCATTCCTCACATTAACATATTGGTGGATAACAGGGCCCAGTTCTCTGTTTTCTCTTTCATGGATGGATTTTCCAGCTACAATCAGATTAAAATGGATCCCAATGACATGAAGAAGACCACATTCATCACACCATGTGTCACTTTCTTCTATAAGATGATGCCATTCGAGATGAAGAATGCTGGAGAAACATATCAACATGCCATGGCAACGCTCTTTCATGATATGATTCATAAAGAGATTGAAGTATACGTTGACAATATGATTTCCAAGTCTCAAACTGAAGAAGAGCATTTGATCAATCTGGAAAAGCTGTTTGCTCGACTGAGAAAGTTTAGACTGAGGCTTAATCCCAATAAATGTACGTTTGGGGTACAATCTGGAAAACTGTTGGGTTTTATTGTAAGCCAGAAAGGGATTGAAGTGGACCCTGATAAGGTAAGGGCAATTCAGAGTATGCCTGCACCAAGAACTAAAAAAGAGGTTTGCGGCTTCCTAGGGAGGTTGAACTATATCGCAAGATTTATTTTACATCTCACCGCCATTTGCAAACCAATTTTCAAGCTGCTCAGGAAAGATCAATCAATTGTATAGGATGATGAATGCCAAGGGTCATTTGATAAAATCAAAGAATATTTGCAAGAACCACCAATCCTGATACTGCGTATTCCTGAAAGGCCACTAATTATGTACCTGACTGTGCTGGATGAATCCATGGATTGCGTGTTAGGGCAACAAGACAACACTGGTAAGAAGGAGCACGCCATATATTACCTCAACAAGAAGTTTAACGATTGTGAGACCAGATACTCCTTACCTGAGAAGACTTGTTGTGCGCTTGCATGGGCTGCCAGACGTCTCAGGCAGTATATGCTAACACACACCACATATTTGATCTCTAAGATGGATCTCGTCAAATACATCTTTGAGAAACCGACTTTCACCGATAGGATAGCCCGATGGCAAATGCTTTTCTCCGAATATGACATCCAATATGTCACCCAAAAGGCCATCAAGGGCAGTGTGTTAGCAAACCATTTAGCCCACTAGCCAGTGGAGGATTATCAGCCGTTGAGGTTTGACTTTCCAGATGAAGATATTATGATGGCAAGAGACTACGAAGAGTCAGAGCTAGATGAAGGACCTGAACCAGGGGAGCGATGGACTCTCATGTTCGACGGTGCTTCAAATTCTCCTGGACATGGGATTGGGGCAGTAATCACGTCTCCCAAGAATTTTCATTTACCATTCACAGCCAAGCTCTGCTTCATATGTACTAATAATATGTCTGAGTACATAGCATGTATACTAGGGCTAAAAGAAGCCATTAACTTGAGAATCAAAACTCTCGATGTGTTTGGGGATTCTGCCTTGGTAATACATCAGATAAGAGGTGATTGGGATATGAAACATGAAAACTTAATTCCATACCAAGATTACGTGGCCAAATTATTTTCCAAATTCGATGATGTCACTTTTACTCATGTGCCCAGAGAAGAAAATCAGATGGCGGATGCCTTGGCAACTCTGGCATCCATGTACAATGTTACCAATCAAGTGGTCGCTCACTTCTTGAAGCACAACATTATATGTAGGTATGGAGTGCCTAATCGTAACATCACCGACAATGGGTCGAATCTCAACAACAAAATGATGGATGGGTTATGCGCCAATTTCAAGATAGAACACCATAACTCAACGCCATATAGACCCAAGATGAATGGAGCCGTCGAGGAAGCCAACAAAAATAACCAGAAGATCATCCAGAAAATGGTGGTCACATTTATAAGATTGGCATGAAATGTTTCCTTTTACGCTGCACGACTATCATACCTCAGTGCAAACTTCAACAGGGGCAACTCTTTACTCATTGGTTATTGGCATGGAAGCAGTTCTTTTAATAGAGGTTGAAATCCCCTCGTTGAGAGTTTTAATGGAAGCTCAACTTGATGAAGCCGAGTGGGTGAAGACAAGGTTTGATGAGCTCAATCTTATTAAAGAAAAACACTTAGCAGCCATATGTCATGGTCAACTTTATCAGAGACGAACGAAGAGAGCCTTCGACAAGAGAGTGCATCCTAGGATATTCAGGGAAGATGACTTGGTGCTTAAGAGGATCATGACTATGTATAGCGAATCTACGAGCAAGTGGACGCCGAATTATGAAGGCTCATATGTTGTAATAGAGGCATTCTCTGGTGGTGCTATAAAACTCGCAACTATGGATGGTGATGAACTACCTTACCCGGTAAATGTAGATTTTTTCAAATGATACTTTGCCTAAAGAAGTGGAATAATAAAGCCGCTAAGTTGAAAACCCAAAGGGGCGATTTAGGCAAAAATGGCTATCCTGGTGGGCTAAAAACCCGAAAGGGCGGTCTAGGCAAAAGTTAGGGATGAAATAAGAAAAATAGGCCCGCTGAGTTGAAAACCCGAAAGGGCGGCTCAGGCAAAAAAGGGTGTCCCGGTGGATTGAAAACCCGAAAGGGCAGTCTAGGCAAAAATTAGGGGGAAAATTCCAAGGCAAAGTATCCATTTTGTGCGTTCACTTCATCCTGACACGTCATTGAAGAGAGGAATCAATCCAGCCGTCTTCCCACAAAGCAAGGTGTTGAGGTCTTCTAAGTCATAGGGACTATAACAGTGTCGAAACTCAACGAAACTTCAATAATTTGTATTGCCATTATATTTTTTGCACCACAATTACCTCAATGGAACTTCAAATATAAAGAGAGATTTCTCATCAAACCGTGCTCATTTTACTTTATCTATTTGTTTATAAGTTAATTTCATTTTTGATAATTTATGCTTTGGAACTTCAGTTAAAAATAATGATAATAATCTTTGGCAGACAATAAAACTTGTTTTGGTGTTTGATGGTCTCTAGAAATATTTCACCACACGACAACATCAAATCAATTGTCAGTCACCCAGGCTCTTCATCATAAACAATGTTTTTAGGGATCTGCCTGATATGGTTCCCCCAGCATTGAGTCCAAAAAATTACTAGGGGAAATCAGTTCCTCAAGTCCCTCATGGAGTCCCTAAATTTGGGATGTCGAGTAGTCCAATCCTCTCACTATCCATACAAAAAGCTCAATCTTTTATTGGCAACTACGAAAAGCCACTCCGGTTGACACCTTCAATTCACCCTCTAAAGTCCAATTTTTAATGGCAAACACTAAAAGTCCACCCTTGCTGGCATCATCACAAAACCAAAGTCCAATTTGTTTGGCCACTACCAAATCCATTCCTTGGTGATATCCTCTAACAACAAATCTATCCCCAGCATACCTGGTCTTTTGCATTGTCATAAGCATGGCATATATGACTATATCATATTCATATATAATATCTGCATATCTAAGGCATTGGTTCGTACATTAGATTCCCTAGCAGTTGCATTTTAGTTGCATGTCTGTGCATCATAATGCATAACACCATTGTCTTCAGCAGCATAACATAACAGTATAACAAGATCCAGGATCAGTTCACAAGCATCTTGGTCAATCCTCTATCAAAGTCGGCAGTATTTCTCTGGAAAGAGTCGATACCCCGTGCGTGCTTATGGAATTTATTCTCCAGAAAATTTATCTTCAACCATACAGTTGACAATGATAATCCCCAACAGCTGTTGCTCTCGTTGCTCCCCAAGTAGAGGTTATCCTGAAAAAGTTTCTTGCAAGCTTTTCCCCTGCAAAACTTGGATAGAACATTTCCTCCGACCATAATCTTGTTCAATTATTCTCCCCGACAAATTTATCGCTCGATATACTTCTTTGGTATCATCTAAGAACCTTAATGGATAAGGTACTGCTTTGACCACCCGAAGAGTCTCAAGTTTTGATCGAGATACTGCTTTGGTATCATTGAAGAACCTTAATGGATAAGGTACTGCTTTGACCACCTGAAGAGTCTCAAGTTTTGATTGAGATACTAATTTGGTATCATCAAAGAACCTTAATGGATAAGGTACTGCTTCGACCACCTGAAGAGTCTCAAGTTTTGATCGAGATACTACTTTGGTATCATCGGAGAATCTTAGTTGATAAGGGACTGCTTCGACCACCCAAAGAACCTCATGTTGTTTTGTTCATATTTTGCATCCTGATATCCCATTTTGTTATCTCTTACTTCCCTCTGGAATTTTCCTTTACTTTATTGTCAGGAAAATTTTGGGGTCTTCTTGTATCTAATTGACTTCCACCCTAAAATGAACGCCATGCAACAATTCATTCTCTCGGGTTCAAGACAATTAGATAGGGGTATCTGTCATACTCCAAATTTGTCCTACCATCTCATGATAATATTTGAGGGGATTCATGCTCTTTCTCTAAATGATCATCTAGCCTCTGACCATTATCCTTTAGGGTTTTGTTTATAAAGGCCTTGTGTGTGTTCGTTGTGGTTATAGTCTCTTGCAATTGTGTTGAATTCAAGTGGAGATAGAAAAGAGGTTTCCTCACTCTCATAGTCAAGACTTGATCAATAGGTTTTAAACCATATGTTTGTTTTCTTCTGTGTCAAACATTACTTCAAGTTTGTTTCCAACTATGTCTAGAAATGGGCTCAAGTGACGATTGATCATGTTTTACGACATGGTAGATTTATCCTCAAGTTACGCTTGAATTTGTTTAAAGTTTCAAACCCTGGTTAGCTTCAAGATCAATTGGTGGCAATTTTTAATTTAGTTTTTTGGTTTCAAGTTGTGATCAAAATAGCCAAGTTGAGATTCAAGTTGTTTCAATATAATTGGAGAGGATTCTTGGACTTGTTTCTAGTCATGCTTAGTTTTTTCTTTCAAAACTTAAGTTACGTTCAATTGGCGCTTTGGGCTAGAATCAAAATTTTTTGAACCATATTCAATTCATGTTGATTGGAGTCTTTAGTTCCAACTATGATTAAAAGTTGTTCAAGCCATGAGTTGAGAGCCACAAGATTAAGCTGCGATTAAAATTTACATGTTTAATTTGTGTTTTAAGAATAACAAAGGAATCTCAACTCCAAGTGCCCTAATCAAGTTCAACATGCGATTCAAAAGTTGTTATCATGAACTAAATACATGGTTCGGATCAAAAAGATAGGACTCATTGTAAAACAAAGTCTAAAAGATTACAAACGAAAACAAAAGAGAGTTGCATTCATTATTTGAAATCAAGATTACAAGTTGTGATGGAAATTTCCAAGCCAAGTATTGGATCAAGCTGTTAATGCAACAACTAGATCCTTGTGCCAAGGCCAGGTTATCTACATCCAATTCTACAACAGAACAAGATAAAGAGCAAAAGAACATCTAAGGTTCTAAATTAAGGACATAGTCGTGGATCCAAAAGTTCGTCAAGGTTACAATTATATGGTACCAAATGAAAGAAATACAAGTTACAAGACCTAGAACAACAACGTTTGGATTTGGAATTAATAATCTCACAAAGAGGCTTCCAAGCTAAACCCTGAATTTCATGTCAAACTCCTCAAGTTCTTCACATCGAAACTCCAAAGCACTCTTTACTTCCATGCCATAAAGACTATGATTATATGCCCTTGTTTCTGTCCCAGGTCCTCACTAGTTCTTAAAGTTACCATTGAAGCCTTCATCCTCCAAGCCGCGTTCATGAAACACAAAACTTAAACCATTGTAGAAAATCTAAAAAAACAACAATCATTCCAAGCAGTAGCAGCAGGTCATAAGTCATGGCAGAAAACTTAAACTAGGTGTGGTAAACTGTGTGCAATGTGTATTATTGAACATGATTACAACAACAGCATGTCAGAATCTACATCACCAGTCAAAGGCCATTCGACACAATGTCACCTAAATTTCAAAATGCTAAAAATATAATCCTAACCCTTATTAAACTTGTTCCATCAATGTTTCAATGGCACAAAAAGTGGATGCATTATTTTAATTGACAAGCTATAGAAAGTACAATGTTGCTATAAATGTGATCAAATTAAGCCCCGTCCTACAAGTTGGTATTGAAGTTAAACTTACTTAAGGACCATGGTAAAGCCATGGCGCCATCACCATTGTACTAACAAGAAAGCACCAAGGCACGAGCCATAACATCCATTCTTCAAGTTGCTCATCCAAATTTCCCAAGTGTAATATACATGAAAAGAAATAGACAAAGACATTAGTTAGTGCATAACATAAGAGGAGGATAAATTCAATTCCAAAAATCAAGTACAAAACACAGAGAATTCCAAAACATGAGCAAGGATGGTTCCACAATTTTCATTCACAAATATTACAACAAATTCACAAACATTTCACAGTAGGGACCACCAAGTACAACAATACAAAAGAGGACAAAAGGAAATTCAGTAGCAATAGGAGGAGGATTCACACGCACATGATAATCCCACAGAATCAGAGTACACACGAAAAAAGTTTGCAACGGATTAATTTCGACCTCATCATTCTCTCAAACGGACTCACACGCATTGCCCAAAAATCCCCACTTTCCTTCATGATCAAGGTTCCAAATGAATTTTTGTCCAACACCAAAGTTGTTCCTCATCATCTGAGCTTTCGTTTGAGTACCAATTCACCATCATGTGATGCTTAGAGCTCAAGTTATGATGTTCAAAAGTTAGGGTTTTCAAAGACATCAAATTTAGCAAGTTTGGGCAGATTTTTGGACCAAGTTTCCAAGGCAATTTTCATCAAGTTCTTGATGCCAAATGAAATTAGGTACCACATGAGAGTTGTAGATAATGTTCCAAGCTTTTCATCCATTACTAGAAGTTTCTCATGAGATTAATGAAGCTCAAGTTATGGGGATTCAAAGTTAGGGTTCCAATTGAATCAAAACTCATAACATAAATTTTTTTCTAATTTATTTCAAGGCAGATTTTGTGGCATGGTTTTCAAGCTTAATTTTCTTGATCTTCCAAGATCCAAATCAAACTTCTATCAACACGAGAAATGTTCCTCATCATGCTAGCTTTCATTTGAGCTCAAGTTTCAATCAAGAGGAACCTAATAAAGTGAACTATGATGGCTCAAAGTTGATGTTTTGGAAGATGTTGCAAGGCATGACTTATGGTTGATCTCGACATATTCTCCAACCTGATCTTGTAAAGGCTCATTTCATGCGCATAGAATATCAAGTTTGAACTTAGAAACTTTGCCAAAACAAGACCAACAAGCCTTGTACCACTCATGTACCATTTGGAGCAAATTAGCCATAATAAGAATTTGAGAAAACTTGCTTGACAAAGAGGCTGTATCCACCAAGACAAGCCCGACCATTTTACACACTCCTCTGGTCATTCTTTCCACTCAGCAAAAGGACAGCCAAAGCATCCAGCCATGCCATGATTCATACCTCATGCATCATCCACCATCCATTTTAATTTCTCCCAAAATTTTCAGAACTTGCTACCACACGGTTAACCTCAGTAATTAATCATTTTAACCACACAAAAAGCCTCATATAAAAGCCAAAAGTGAAACCCTAGAAAAAGCATCCACCATTATGGAGAAGATCAAAATATTTCTCTCATTTTTTCCCTCTCTGAACTTTTCTTCGAAACTCATTTTTTCCTGGCCTTTCCATTAAAACTCACCTCAAATCATCTTCCTCACAACTTTCTCTATTTTCTGTATGCATTAGAAGCTTGCTGCAAGCATTGAACTCGTGACCTATTCAAACTTGGTTGCTAGCTTAAGGAAGGTTCAAGGATTTCCAAGCTTTCCTCAAGGTTCTACAAGCTCCAAGGAAGCATTCTATGGCTTTTGGTGGCTTTACAGTAAGCTTTGAAGCAGCAGTGGACATACTCCACTAGGTAACTCTCTGAACTTTTTCCTTCCATTTTAGACACATGTTAGGGACATGCTGGGCGCATCTGAAGTCCTCCCTAAGGGAGGCAATGTTTGCACATCATATTAGTTAAGTTAGATGGATTTTCAGTTTGAGTGTCCAAACTTGTTGCTTTTGATTCACCATGTAAACGTGTGTATTTTTTATTTTTGAGGCTGGATTTGAAACCTACGTGGAATTCTGGGTCGAGGGGTACCCTTACTTTCCATTTCTAGGAACTTTTGGGTTTGCTCCGGTGGGATGTGGTCGGAGAAGACGATCGGAACTACGGTTCCGGTGTCTGAAGGGAAGAGAAAGGGAGAGCTGGCCTTGGCACCCTATTTTAAATTCAAAAAGGCTGATTTGTTTCGTTCTGAACCGTTGGATCATACACATGATTGCCACCTCATTCAGTGAAGGCCAACGTGTCTGGCTGAGTGTGCCAGGGTCAGAGCTGGGCCTTGCTCCACTTGTTATTTGCACCCTCCATTTTTGAAGCCCAACGCATTTTTAAACTGATTCTAGTTTATTTTCAAATTACTACTACATCCCCTGTTTGCTTGTCTTTACTTTATTTTATTTTATTTTTTCCGTTTTCATTTTATTTAATTAAAAATGCTTTCAATGATAAAAAAGTTCTACAAAAATGTTTTCTTGTATTTAAAAGCTTTATTTAATTTTCCATGTTTTTTATTTCTGATTTTATTTTATTTTTGTATTTTATTTAGAATTTACATTTAAAAGGGTTTTATGGTGTATGCCTTGTGTTATCTTGGTCTTTTGGACATCAAATAATTATCCTCTGTGACCATGGCTTCTCCCTCACTTAGGTGAGGGATTGAGGCATCTTTGAGGGTGATTTTGGTTCATGTTTGATCATGTTGTGGTTGACTTTGAGTTGACTTTTGATGTCCCTCGATAAGGTGGAGCACCCTTAACAATGGAATTGTTTGGTGATGCCTTGAGGTGAGTTTCACTTTGAAACTTTGGCTTCTGTTTGCCATTGAACTTGGTTACTTTATGCATTTTGTTTGGAATTTCTTGAACAATCCTTCTATTTTTGGTGAAGCTTGCAAATCAAGTCATCTTAGAGGAGGTTCATACAAACTAGTTTGACCTAGTTCATTTGGGAAATGACTTTGATGGATCCCATAAGCACCCTATGAATCTTGTTGTTTCTTTATGACATGATTAAGGTGTTGGTCTTTCTTTTTTAGTACATACACTTGTGTAACTTGTTTCACAAGTCACTTAGAAGTTAGGTATTTCCACTTGTGCAAGTGTTGAATATGGTTTATAACTTTGGTTCTTCCATTTGCCATAGCTTGGCTCTTGTTTATGCTTTGCTTTCCATTTTGTTTTGAACCTTCTCCTTATGGTTTGACTTCTGCCCATTGGGCTTTGATCATCATTTTAGACAATTTGGTGTTCATGTTTATGCTTTGAGTTTATCTTGATTGATGTATCAGTTTTAGCACTTGTTTGCTCTTCTTTTAACATGATCAACTTGAGTTGTTTGGTTGAGATGTTTTGCATGTTGCTTGCTACCTAAGCCTTTTTCTCCCATCTCTTTCTTGATCATGGTTTTCAGCTTTTGCTTTATGCTTGGCTTTAGTTCTAGTGATTGATGTTTGAATTGTTGTAGGAGTTGTGACTTCTCCCATTTCATCTCACTTTTCTTTGACATATTTAGGTCAAATTGTTTTGATCATTTTCTTTGTCTTTGTTGCATCATTTTGTCTCATCATTTCATCTTTGTATCTTTGCATATCATGTTTGCATTATTCTTGACTTCATCAAGTCAACTTCTTTTCATTTTTCATTTCATTTGTGATTGAATTATCTGTTGCTTACTTGGTCTTTTTCCATGATCCCTTAGGATTCCTAGTCCCTCTGTTTAAGATAGTTTGAGAGCCTCCTCTCAAACTGTCTAGAGTGTTTAGCATATGCCCTTTGGGCGATAGGCGATGCATTCTCTCTCAAGTCACAGTCTTTAGAGCAACATGAGTTACAAACTTAATTCAATTCACTTCTTGTTTAAAAAAACACAAAACAAAACATCAGACCTTTTTATCCTTCGGGATTGTTTGAAAGTCATTTTCAAAAAGAGTGTGTTAAGTCTTGGTTCTATCGCAAACAGGCATCGTCCCTAACTGTTGGAACCACCATTTAACATTACTCAATTAAAACACTTGAACCAATATGTGGTTGTGTCAGCCCGAACTATGTTTGCTCTGATTTCTCATACTAGATGAGGATACATAGGCATAAGATGGGGATGTCTTGGCGAGCAACCTTTCCCCCCCTTTACCCGTAGTTTTCCGAACTACGTTGACTATGACTTTCCCATTGCATGAGGGAATACGTATGCATAGGGAGGCGATGTTCTATCGAGTCTCTTTTCTTTTACACCCGTAGATTAGACAACAAGGGTGGATCCCGTTGAGTACAACGGACGTGAGGGGTGCTCATACCTTCCCCTTGCGTAACTGACTCCCGAATCCAAGATTTGGTTGCGATGACCTGTCTTTTCCCTTTTTCGTTAGGTTTTCTTTGATCGTTTCCTTTCCCTCTCTTTAGGATAAATAACAAATGGTGACGAATCTTCTGTCTTTGCCGGCCCCTCTGCGAGTCTGTTGGGGAAAGTTTCCCATCCCTTATGCGAGTCAATCCTAGCGCTTGTGTGTTTTATCTTTGGGTGCGTATATATGTGTATATGTGTTGCATTTATACTTTATTGCATTTTGCATTTTTACTTTCCGTACATTATTATCATATTGTTGTGCTATTCGGTGGGATTGTTCCACTGTATGATAAGCCAAAACCCAGGCTTGAGGATATCCATAGCATTAGAGCAGAAATTAGTGATGGACCTATATTTTTCAGCATGCATTAGTCCCCACAAAATTTGCGTTCAAACGAGGTTTTCTTTGAAGACATCCTATCCTGTACATTAGTCGGGAGGGGGTGTTGGATATGGAAGCTGTCGACTCTGGAGACCGATCATTTGGGAGTCAGCTAAGTGATGCTGCTTCATTTGACTATGATGCCAAACCAGAAATGGTGAACGTATCATCGTTTCTCGAAAGTCTATGACGCTGACGACCGCATAGGATGCCGAACCTTACCAGAAATAGGTCCATACCTGTGAGTGCGGGGGGGGGGGGGGGGGGGGGGGGGGGGGGTTATGCAGGAAACCTTGACCTTTAACCTACCCGGATTTCTTATCAGTGCAGACTTTTGATCTCTGATATTATGAGGCTTATATACTTTGGTCCTGTGATGTTTCGGTATTTTGTCGCCGAAGCGAAGTGCTGGTTCATCTCAGTCAACAACACAACAATCTTGATCCCCTGTTGCATTTGCATTTTAACATTTGCATGTATTTGTGTTTCAGGTGTATATTTTCTCCTTGATTCTAGTTATCTAATCCACTGTCGTTATGTAGCCTGATTTGAAGAAGAATGTGTTGTACAAGTTCCCGACACCAGAGATAGGACCTCTGCTTAAGCTAATTTATGTGGCTGATCGTAGTGTGATGGAAGATTTCAGTAGAGAGTATGGGAGGGTTCTGAGTTTTTCCTGTAAGGCCTCCAAGTTTGAGTTAGATGGCATTTACGGACTGTTGCAATTTTATGATCCTCAGTTGCGTTGCTTCATGTTCCCAGGATTTTTTTTATTGCCCACTTTGGAATAGTTTGCTCAGCTAATAGGAATTCATGTGTTGGAAGAAAGGCCTTTTGTACACTCTGAGAAGGAGCCTAATTTATCCAAGTTGGCTGGTGCTCTTCATCTTGATGTTTCTGTGTTGGAGGGTAATTTGGTACGGAGAATTGGAACTCCTGGCTTCCCACTTCCATTCTTGATGGGTAAAGCTCAATATTTCGCTAAGGAGGGATGTTGGTTGGTTTTCAACACTATCTTGGCTTTGTGCATCTATGGGATAGTCCTGTTCCCCAACCTACCCGACTTTGTGGATTTGGATGCCTTCTGTATCTTTGCTTATAAGAATCACGTGCCAACCCTTCTAGGTGATGTTTATCATTCAATCCACTACAAGAATGAAAACAGAGAAGGAAAAAATGTCTCTTGTTGCACCCCGCTGCTATGCAGATGGTTTATTTTGCATCTGCCTAAGTCTGGATCTTTTGTTGATATTGCAGACACTATTGATTGGCCAGAAAGACTTATGGGTTTAAGGTCGGAGAATATTGTATGGTTTAACAGAGACCTTTTGGGTATGGAGATTGTTTACAGCTGTGGAGATTTCCCCAATGTTCCTTTGATTGGGAGGAAAGGTGGCATTAATTGTAACCTCGTTATTGCAGTCAAGCAGTTTGGCTATGCTCTAAATGGACCTCCAAGGGAAGAAGAAATATAGGAATCTCTGCATTTCACTATTTTAGTTGACAATGAGACTTTAGTCAGATTGGAAAAGGCTTAGGGTAAGATTTACCATAAAGGAAAATCTTCTTTGGGCAAAAGCGATTGCAGAGCCTATGAACCATATGTGGAATGGATCTAGGAGAGAGTTGAGAGACTGTTGCTACCATTTCCAGTCAGGGAGCCTTTGTACCCCCAAGTAGTTGAAGAACTAATGAAAGTTGACATCCAGAAATACAATCAACTGTGGGCTGAAAAGGAAGAACTACGCAGGGTAAACGAAGAATTGGAGAAGGAGATCATTCGGCTTAGGTATGAGAAGAATCAAGCCACTTACCTATCCAAGATGCAAACAGAGACAATGAATAAAATAGGGAGGGAATTGACTGAAGAAATCCTCATCAGAGAATGTCTAGGTCAGGATATGAAGAGCTTGGGTAATGCTCTCAAAGGCAAGAAAAAAGAGTTGGAGAAAGCGCATTTGGAAATATCAAAGTTCAACGCTCAGTGGAATTCCATCTTAACCAACAACAAAGAAAGAGAAGATGGGCTTTGTAAACAGATTGACAGAATGAAGACTCAACTCCGAATCAAAGATGAAAAAGATCCAGGTGAGTCCTCTCGTCATTATAAATGCGACCGCAAACTAAGAGAAGCTCTTGCAACATTGGAAGAGTACAAGCTGAAGGCAGACTTGAAAAAGCCCAGACTTGAGGATGCATTTGGAGAGAATGCCTGGGAAGATTATGCTTAAGGCTTACAAGCTACCATCAGCAAGAGGGAATTGCTCATCCAGGAGTTGTTGGAGGAGTTTCAGACTCGCTATCGCACTTGATGTATTTCCTCTTTTGTATTTGTTTTTTTGTACTCCGATCATCACCAGGATTGTTGGATGAGGTCGTGTTGACTCATTTGTATTTTCCTTGGTGATATGTTGTGTGTTGATACTCTGTGTCTCATTTTGTTTATGAGAGAGGTTGTGTGGCTCCTTCTGTTGGCTCTTCATTCTCCTTTTGTTCACGTGGAACTAAAATTAAGGGGAAGATTTCCCTGAACCATATTTACATGTCTAGATTTTACATCATTTTTTTCACATTGCATTGCAGGTGTTCCAGGTTCTGTTGACCTTACTTCTTCCTATTTGTTTTCCACTAGTTTGTTTCAGGATTGAATACCACACCATTCACCGCTATTCAACAAGAGGGAATCAACAAAAGTCCATGGACCAAATTCAACTTGAGCTGCAGGAGTTCCGCGACCGTATGGCACAATTTATGGACCTGATGCAAGGGGTCGCCAATGGTCAGGAATAGTTGAGAACACTCGTTCAACCTCTGATTGCTAGGGTTGACAAAAGTGGAGTTCTGCATGGAAGGACTGTTGTTGTGCCTCCTACAACTGACAATGGCACTCCTCATGCCACTGCCATTCCGAAAGTTGTTATCCCTCCGGGAGGAGGTAATCAGATTGGGGTACATGTTTTAGGGGCTACATGCGCTGTACATGGAAATGCTGGTCCTCAATGGGAGGAGGACGAGCAAGATGATATTTTCTCCATGGGAGATATAGGAGCAGGACTGCAGCCGGAGGCAGACATGAGGTTTAAACTGATAGAAGAGAAGATGAGGAACCTTGAGAATCAGAATTCTCTCGATCTGGACATGTCAAACTTGGGGTTGATCCCAGATCTAAGGATCCCACCAAAGTTCAAAGTCCCAGACTTTGACAAATACAAGGGGACGACCTGTCCCAGGGTGCATCTTCGTTCATACTACAGAAAAATGTCTGCATACTCCGACGACGAGAAGTTGTTGATGCATTTCTTTCAGTATAGTCTGTCTGGTCCGTCCTTGGAGTGGTATATGGCTTTGGAGCCGATCAATATTTGAAGTTGGAGAGACTTGGCAGAAGCTTTCGGCAGACATTATCAAAATAATAGTGATCTGGCGCCTAATCATGTGCAGTTGCAGAATTTTTTGCAACGGAATAGTGAAGGATTTAAAGAGTACGCCCAGAGGTGGCGCGAACTTGCTGTAAGGGTTCAACCTCCAATGGTGGAGAGGGAGATTATTGATCTATTTGTAGCTACGCTGTCTGGTGTGTACTATGAGAAGTTGGTGGGGAATATGTCTGGTAGTTTTTCAGACTTAATCATTACAGGTGAACTAGTGGAAAATGGGATCAAATTGGGAAAGATCCAAGTGGGAGAGGGGTCCTCGTCTGGAGGAGGTAGGAAGAACTTTGGTAACAAGAAAAGAGAAGGGGAGACAAACGCAGTCTCAGGATACAACGGTAACAATAGAAATAGAAACAGAAATCAATATCATCAACAACAACAACCTCAAATTGCGACTATTGCTATTCTGGCAGTACAACCTCAACAACAACAACAGCAGAATTACGCACCGCGACGGTTTCAAGACCGTGAGAGAGTAATGAATAGACAGTTTGATGCACCACCAATGCCATACTCACAGCTCTTGCAACACTTGTTGTAGCTTCAATTGGTCCAGAAAAGGACAATGGCACCTCTGAGTAGCGCGCCACCCCCGGGGTATGATGTAAATGCCAGATGTGACTTTCACTCAGGCGCTCCCGGCCATCACATAGACAATTGCAAAGCCTTCAAGCATAAGGTTCAGGACCTTATAGATAGCAAGGCGATCAATTTTACGAATGATGCGCCCAATGTTGTGCAAAATCCTATGCCTAACCATGGAGCGGCTGGGGTAAATGCTATTGTGGAGGAAGAGAGTTTGAATCTGGTAAGCAATGTTGAAGAGCTGAAAACTCCTTTATGTGTTGTTAAGAACAGGCTATTGAAGGGTGGGGTGTTCCCCAACTGTATTGAAAACTGTGAAGGTTGTTTGGCTCATCCTGAGGGATGTGAGGACTTAAGAAACCATGTGTAAAGATTAATGATTGAAGGTGTGCTACAATTTGACAGAATTGGTGAGAAAAAAGATAAGAAGGTAATCAGTCAAGAGCAGGATGAGGTTGCCACAATCTCAATTCTTTTTTAAAACCATTAACATATATGCGCCACCGAGGCCAACTACCGTTATAATCACCAAGGCAGGGCCTGTGCCTTATGAAAGCACTAAAGCGATCCCGTGGAACTATGGGGCTGAAGTCTTTTGTAACGGTAAAAAACAAGAGCTGAAGGGAACGACGTCTGATTCAGTGGATAATTTGGTAGGAACAGGCGGAATGACAAGAAGTGGGAGGGTGTTTGCACCTCCAGAGGCTAATGTTGAAAGACTGGATAAAGGAAAGGGGAAGGCTATGGTTGAAGAAAGTTCTCAAGGGGGGTGAGAAGGATACTTTATTGAAAGACGCTGAGGAATTCATGCGTCTAATTAGAAAAAGCGATTACAAGATTGTGGACCATCTACAACAAACCCCGTCAAAAATATCAATCTTATCATTATTACTGTGCTCTGAGGCACATCGGAATGCCCTTCTGAGGATTCTGAACACTGCGTATGTGCCACAAGAGATATCCGTGAACCAACTAGAAGGAGTGGTGGCACATGTGAATGCTGGAAATGGATTAGGATTTACTGATCTGGACTTGACACCCAAAGGAAGGAACCACAATCACGCCCTGTACATTTCCATTGAGTGCAGAGGAGTTGTATTATCTCATGTTCTGGTGGACACTGGGTCTTCACTTATTGTGTTTCCCAATAAGGCTTTGATGAAGCTTGACACCCAAGGAGTAATATCCACGCCTAGTGATCTGATTGTGCGAGCATCTGATGGGACAATGAGGTCTGTGTTCGGAGAAGTAACTCTTCCTATCCAAGTTGGCCCGAATGTTTTTGATGCCGTCTTCTACATAATGGATATCCAACCAGCATACAGTTGCTTGTTAGGTCGGCCCTGGATTCACTCGGCAGGGGCAGTGATGTCGACCTTGCATCAGAAATTAAAGTATATGGTGGGGGGTAACATTGTCACCGTATGTGGTGAGGAGAACATTATGATTAGCCATTTATCCTCGTTCAAGTATGTGGAAGTTGATGGGGAGATACATGAGACTCTGTGTCAAGCGTTTGAGACAGTCCAGGTCAGAGAGAAGGCGTCAGTTGTGGGCAAAGTTCCTGAGGTTGCTATGTCGTCATTCAAGGAAACGCAAGCTGTGGTAAAGTCTGGATCATCTCAAGGATGGGGGCAGGTGCTGAGTATCCCCAATAAACAAGTTTGGATTAGGGTACAACCTGTCGTCTTCTTCTTCTCAGAGTGCTCTGCGCTATAGGGGGCAAGTCTAGTTCACAAGTAGTGGGTGATATTTGACCAAATTAATGTTGTGTCCGAGGATGAAAGTGACAGTGACTGCGATATGGATGCATGGATCCAGCCGTGTGTTCCCGGCCAGAGTCTGAAGAACTGGACTATCAAAGAAGTTATCCAAGTGACTCGTCGAGAGTAATCATCTTGCTTTCTTAATTAAGTGTAGCCTTATATTCTACCCGGAGCATAGTGGTTTTTGTCTGTAGGGCCTTATTCTTGTTTATGTTTTGAACAATTGTTTTATCATTAATCAAAGGGCGTTTTTGCATTCAAATATTGTGATCCTTGTTTTTCTTGTTTTTATTTTTAACAGTAAAATGGCAATGTGATTTGTGTTGTTTGCATATCATTTTAAGCATCAAATCATCATCATTGCATGTTTCACATAGCAGATGCCACCGATTTAGACTCGTCTATGACTCGGTATGACTTTGATAATCCAATCTTTCAAGCCGAAGAAGAGATTGAAGAAGAAGAAGACCTGCCTGAAGAGCTCGCCAGGTTGCTGAGACAAGAAGAGAAGGTTATTCTGTCTCATCAGGAGGAAATCGAAGTCATCAACCTAGGTACAGAGGAAGATAGAAAGGAAGTCAGAATAGGGGCTGCTTTAGAGGATTGTGTCAAACAAAGACTGGTATAAATGCTCTGAGAGTATAAAGATGTCTTTGCTTGGTCATACGAGGATATGCTCGGACTTGATACAGATATTGTGGTTCATCGCTTACCTCTTCGAGAAGAGTGTCCACCTGTCAAGCAGAAGTTAAGAAGAACCAGGTCGGATATGGCGGTAAAGATCAAAGAAGAAGTCCAAAGGCAATTGGACCCCGGATTTCTTGCTATGACAAATTACCCTCCGTGAGTCACTAACATCGTACTTGTACCTAAGAAAGATGGTAAGGTAAGAATGTGTGTAGATTACCGTGATCTAAATAGAGTGATCCCGAAGGATAATTTCCCGCTCCCCCATATTGATGTGCTTGTGGATAATACTACTTAGTATTCAGTTTTTTCCTTCATGGACGGTTTCTCCGGATATAACCAGATCAAGATGGTCCCGGAGAACATGGAGAAAACGACCTTTATCACGCCGTGGGGGACTTTTTGCTACAAGGTAATGCCCTTTGGATTGAAGAATGCAGGGGGAACGTATCAGCGAGCGATGGTCACTTTGTTTCATGATATGATTCATCACTAGATTGAAGTCTATGTTGATGACATGATCGCAAAGTCACAAACGGAGGAAGGACATTTGGTGAATCTGTTGAAGTTGTTCGAGAGGTTAAGGAAATTCAGACTAAGGCTGAATCCGAACAAATGCACTTTTGGTTTACGGTCAGGAAAGCTGTTTGGGTTCATAGTCAGTGAAAAAGGAATCGAGGTCGATCCTGCAAAAATAAAAGCTATACAGGAAATGCCAGTACCAAAAACAGAGAAAGAGGTTTGTGGTTTTCTAGGTAGATTGAACTACATTGCAAGGTTCATATCTCACCTCACAGCCACGTGTGAACCAATGTTCAAGCTGTTAAAGAAAGATCAAGCGGTGGTCTTGAATGAAAATTGCCAAAGGGCATTTGAAAAAAATAAAGGAATATTTGCAGGAGCCTCCGATACTGATGCCTCCAGTGGCTGGAAGACCGTTGATAATGTACTTAACGGTTCTTGAGAACTCCATGGGTTGTGTTCTCGGTCAACATGACGAGATAGGAAGAAAAGACATGACATCTATTACTTGAGTTAAAAGTTTACAGATTGTGAGTCTAGATACTCAATGTTAGAGAAGACGTGTTGTGCACTTGCTTGGGCCACCAAACGCCTAAGGCAATATATGCTAAATCACGCAACCATGCTGATTTCAAAAATGGACCCGATTAAGTACGTGTTCGAGAAGCAAGCACTTTTAGGAAGGATTTCCAGATGGCAGATGGTTTTGACATAATACGACATTCAATACGTCTCTCAAAAGGCCACTAAGGGAAGCATTCTGTTAGAATATCTTGCAGAGCAACCAATCGACGACTATCAGCCGATGAAGTTTGAATTTCCTGATGAGGATATTATGTTCTTGAAGATGAATGATTACGATGAACCGCTACCTGATGAAGGCCCTGAGCTAGGTTCCCAATGTCAGATGATCTTTGATGGTGCTGTTAACTCTTATGGCAGTGGAATTGAGGCAATCATTACCATTCCCCATGGTTCGCACATACCATTTACTGCCAGGTTAACATTTCCCTGCACCAATAATGAAGCTGAATATGAAGCATGTATCATGGGTATTGAAGAAGCAATTGATTTGAGAATCAAGAACCTTGATATCTATGGTGATTCAGCTTTGATGGTCAATCAGATCAAAGGCGAATGGGAGACTCGTCAAGCTAACCTGATTCCCTACATGAACTATGCAAGGAGGTTGCTACCTGTCTTCGACAGGGTAGAGTTTCATCATGTGCCAAGAGCGGAGAATCAGATGACAGATGCCTTAGCTACCTTATCCTCGATGTACAAGGTGAATTATTGGAACGACGCTCTGAGAATGTTCATCTCGCGCCTTGGTAAGCCAGCGTTCGTATTTGCAATAGAGGAAGCTTCAGATGGGAAGTCGTGGTATCATGATATCAGAAACTTTCTCAAGAATCAAGAATATACTCCTGGGGCATTGAGCCAGGATAAGAAAACCTTGAGAAGATTGTCTGGAAACTTCTATCTGAACAAGGATGATGTACTCTACCGAAGAAACTTTGACTTAGTTCTGTTGAGATGCGTGGATGAAAAAGAAGCAGACTTGCTTATGGAAGAGGTCCATGAAGGTGCTTTTGGAATACATGCAGGCGGACATGCAATGTCTCGAAAACTGTTGAGGGCAGGCTACTATTGGTTAACTATGGAGTCTAACTGTTTCAAGTACACCAAAAAATTCCATAAATGCCAGATTTATGCTGATAAAATTCATGTGTCGCCGAATCTTTTGAATGTCATGGCGTCTCCCTGGCCCTTTTCCATATGGGGCATTAATATGATCGGTAAGATCGAACCAACCGCATCCAATGGACACTGCTTCATCTTAGTGGCAATTGACTATTTCACTAAGTGGGTTGAAGCAGCTTCTTTCGCCAACGTCACCAGACAAGTCGTGGCTCGATTCATTAAGAAGGACATCATCTGTCGTTACAGAGTGCCCGAGAGAATCATTACTGATAATGGTTCAAATTTGAATAACAAGATGATGAAGGAATTGTGCCAGAGTTTGAAAATCGAGCATCACAACTCTTCTCCCTATCGTCTGAAGATGAATGGCGTCGTTGATGCCACCAATAAGAACATAAAGAAGATCGTGCAGAAGATGGTTGTGACCTATAAAGATTGGCACAAGATGTTACCCTTTGCATTGCACGGATATCGTACTTCGATACGTACTTCAAATGGGGCAACTCCTTTCTCGCTAGTGTATGGTATGGAAGCTGTCCCACCATTGGAAGTCGAGATTCCTTCTTTGAGAGTTCTGGTTGACGCCAAGCTGGATGAGGCAAAATGGGTGAAGAACAGATTGAATCAACTCAGCTTGATGGACGAGAAAAGACTGACATCCATTGCATATGGCCGTCTGTATCAGGGCAGGATGAAGAAAGCTTTCGATCAGAAGGTACACCCTCGGAGTTTTAAGGAAGGTGACCTAGTGTTGAAGCGGATTCTCCCTCCACAGACCGATCACAGGGGCAAATGGACTCCCAACTACGAAGGTCCATACATCGTGAGGAAAGTTTTCTCAGGAGGAGCCTTACTTTTGTCAACCATGGATGGCGAAGATTTCATGTCCCCTGTGAACGCAGACACAGTTAAAAAATACTTTGCTTAAAATAGACCCGGTGGAAAGTAAAAGAAAATCCAGGCAAAAATGGGGCATCCAGGCGAACCATAAAATTAGGGATAAAAAGAAAAAGAATGTAAACCCGCAAAGTCGAAAACCTGAAAAGGCGACTTTGGCAAAAATGGGTATCCCGGTGAATCAAAAACCCGCAAGGGCGATTCAGGCAAATGTTAGGGATTTAAAAGGCAAACGACTGCGGTCTGCGTATTGATATTTCGAGCACAGTGGATTCTGGTAGGAACCGAGGGTCAACCAATCAAGTCAGTCTTTTCAGAGGCCGAAGCATTGGAAAAGCATCGAAGTCATACGAGTCATAGTCGAGTCGACACATGGTGGTTATCTGTACCACATTGCCAACATTTTGTATATCTATTGTATTTCTGTACTATTTGCGCAACTTTCTCTTTCCAAGAGTTGCATCTAGTGTAAATTTGCCTATTTATAGGCCATTTGTCAATGAAGTATATATTATTCAGAAAGCTTTTGTGCTTGTTTTAGCTTTTACTATTTTGTTTGCAAAAGAAGCCTGATGTTTTTGATAAAACTTTGTATACATAAACTTGTGGGCTCTGCTAATCATGATTAAAACTTTGATTTGCTTGAACGATGTCATGGACAATAACCGATATAGCTCTTGTTGTATACAGGATACTTATTTGTATTTGTTGCAGAGCTCTCATTCTTGAGGGTATTCCATAAAGTTATCCCCAACAGGTATTTGAGATTATTCTCCCAAGAGTGGGACGAGTGCAGTGTCGTTACCCCCACAGAGTCTAAATCTTTGACTCCTTTCCCCTAGATTTCAAGTCAGGGACTCAATTCCCTAAGTAGAGGTTGATATTGTTGAGTTTATTACTCATTTCTCCAAGCGGAGATAGATGCTGATTCTCTCATTGGGTGATCCCCCAGCGGAGTTGTTATCCGTAGCAGAATCCAGTTGGTCATTGGGGTTCGTCAGAGTGAGTTTCTTTTGGGATATTTCCCCAGTTAATTTTCACCCCTTGCAGATCCCCAACAAAGTCAGCGGAATGTTTTCTTCCCCAAAGAATGGGATCGACCCGGAGAATATTTATTCTCCATCCTCAACAGAAAGAGTTTGGGATATCTTCCAAGTAAATCTTACTCATTACCCCTAGCGGAGTGGATTCAAATTTCTAGCAGAGCAGAATCTCCGGCAGAGTGGAGTAAGTCCCTGCAATTTGCTTTACTTCCCCGGTAGAGTTGTATTTTGAAAGACCACCCAGGGCTGATTTCCCCAGTAAAATGGATTCGTTTTCCCCAACCAATTCGTTTCTTCCCCAGAAAATTTGTATTAAGGTAGGCCATCCAGGGCCGCTTTCCTCAGCAGAGTTGATTTTGATCCCCAGCGGAGTGGATTTTATTCTCGGCAGAACAGTTTACCCAGGAGAGTTCTCTTCCAGAAAGCCATCCAGGGCTTATTTCTCCCAGCAAAAGTCCAAACGTACTTGGCATCCGGTCATCCCCAGCGGAGTTGGCTCTGTCTCTTCAGCATTTATTTTGCTGGAGCGATTCCTTTGCATTTTCCATCGTGCATAGCATCCTCAAACGCGTAGCATTTCCATTTCGTATGGAGCATTACGCCATATCCAAACATATGCATTTGAAACATAAGCCAGGTTGTTACCTCTTGTTTCTGGTTGTATCTCCAGCAGTTAATGATGCGTTCATTTTACCAATAGTTTTTCATGAGCCCGTGCGGTATCCAGACCCCGACAAATATTGGTGTTTTTCATGAGCCCGTGCGGTATCCAGACCCCGACAAATAGTGATGTTTTTCTTGATCCTGTGTGGTATCCAGACCCCAGCAAGATCTTTGACAGATGTGTTTATCTTATCATGCTCCCCAACAGAGTCTACATGGTTGAGTTCATTGTTTCCCCAACGGTTTTCTTCACCCGGATGGTGAATCGACGGATGTTCTTCTCAACTTTGGGTTGAACCAGCCTTTGGGTTCGATGCCTGTTTGTTTAACATATGCCTGACGGCGAGGTCAGATGTTCTTCTCAACTTCGGGTTGAGTCGGCCTTTGGGTTCGATGCCTGTTTGTTTAACAGATGCCTGACGGTGAGGTCAGATGTTCTTCTCAACTTCGGGTTGAGTCGGCCTTCGGGTTCGATTCCTGTTTGTTTAACAGATGCCTGATGACGAGGTTAGATGTTCTTCTGAACTTCGGGTTGATCTGACCTTCGAGTTCGATGCCTGTTTGTTTAACAGATGCTTGACGACAAAGTCAGATGTTCTTCTCAACTTCGGGTTGAGCCAGCCTTTGGGTTCGATGCCTGTTTGTTTAACAGATGCCTGACGGTGAGATCAGACGTTCTTCTCAACTTCGGGTTAAGCTGGCCTTCGGGTTCGATGCCTGTTTTTTTAAGAGATGCCTGACGGTAAGGTTAAATGTTCTTCTCAACTTCGGGTTGACCGGCCTTCAGGTTCGATGCCTGTTTGTTTAAAGATGCCTGACGGCGAGGTCAGATGTTCTTTTCAACTTTGGGTTGAGCCGTCCTTCGGGTGCGATGCTCGTTTTTAGTAACAGATGCCTGCTTGGATTAGCAGAGGTTCTCAAATTCGTGTTGATCCGGCCTTCGGGATCGATGCCTAGTTTGTTTAACAGATGCCTGACAGCGAAGTCAGATGTTCTTACCGACTTAGTGTCGTTGCCTGCATGTTAGCAGATGTTTCTTCTGACTGCGTGTCGATGCTTTCTAATTGGTAATGAGTCAACTCATTGTCCCTGCAGTTATCAGTTACAGCTTCTTCAGTGATTCTTTTGCCACTCCGGTGGATCGGTTCTACAGTTCTATTTTGCGGTAGGAAAATTTCCTGGTTCTGTTGTATTCAACCACCTTTTACCTTAAAAGTTTAAAAGTCGTTCGCTTTTCATCCCTTCAGGTCCAAGTCGATTGAATAGGGGCAGCTGTTGTACCCCAAAGTTTGACCAACCATTTCTTGTACTTGGCTTATGTTTCATTTTATTTTGGAATTTTTGCATTTGCATAGCATTGTTCTTACAGGGGATCAAGAGGTGTTTTATGCCATTCAAGAGGAGTGTCTTCTTGGTTTCAAGCTCAATCCAGAGTATTTGTGCAAGCCATCATGGTTCCACCATCATGGAAAAGTTCCAAAGCTCTTTGAAAGGAGAGATTGGTGTGTGGTTGTTACCTCCTACCTTGAGGATTATCAGAGACTCATATGAGGATCATCAGGAGTTCATGAGGTCATCTATTTAGATAGGACATGGTTTTGAAGTTCATTGAGTACCTTAGAGGTCATTGTGGAGTTGGAGTAGTCATTCAATTCATCTACAAAGGGCATTGAAATTAGGGTTTCACATATAATCTGCCTAGACATATTTCTTGGAGCAAGACCTGGTTCCATGATCCTCCATGTGTCCTAAGGTGTTTAGAGGTAGAAGATTGATCATCAATTTCAACTAGAAGAACTTCAATTGGTTAGTCAATTGCAAATCAGGTGAATTTGGGGAATGTCAACTGTGCAGAGAAAAGTCAACTCCTGACTTTTTGAGGTCAAAATCATATTGCTCATGTTTAACATGGACAATGGATGAAGATTGACCAAGAAATGTCAAAGGGATTATGAAAAAAATCAAGAAGTTTGAAACTTGCCATTTTTGGGAAATTAAGGTTTTAGAAACTTTCCATTTATGGAAAGTTTCATATGTGAATCAACCATTTTCAAGGCCACTTTCCTTCATGATCAAGGTTCCAAATGAATTTTTGTCCAACATAAAAGTTGTTCCTCATCATCTGAGCTTTCTTTTGAGTACCAATTCACCATTATGTGATGCTTAGAGCTCAAGTTATGATGTTCAAAAGTTAGGGTTTTCAAAGACATCAAATTTAGCAAGTTTGGGCAGATTTTTGGACCAAGTTTCCAAGGCAATTTTCATCAAGTTCTTGATTCCAAATGAAATTTTTTCCCACATGAGAGTTGTAGATCATGTTCCAAGATTTTCATCCATTACTAAAAGTTTCTCATGAGATTAATGAAGCTCAAGTTATGGGGATTCAAGGTTAGGGTTTAAATTGAATCAAAACTCATAACTTAGAATTTTTTCTAACTTATTTCAAGGCAGATTTTGTGGCATGGTTTTCAAGCTTAATTTTCATGATCTTTCAAGATCCAAATCAAACATCTATCGACACGAGAAATGTTCCTCATCATGCTAGCTTTCAGTTGAGCTCAAGTTTCAATCAAGAGGAACCAAATCAAGTGAACTATGATGGCTCAAAGTTGATGTTTTAGAAGATGTTGCAAGGCATGACTTATGGTTGATCTCGACATATTCTCCAACCTGGTCTTGTAAAGTCTCATTTCTTGCGCATAGAATGTCAAGTTTGAACTTAGAAACTTTGCCAAAACAAGACCAACAAGCCTTGTACCACTCATGTACCATTTGGAGCAAATTAGCCATAATAAGAATTTGAGAAAACTTGCTTGACAAAGAGGTTGTATCCACCAAGACAAGCCCGACCATTTTACACACTCCTCTGGTCATTCTTTCCACTCAGCAAAAAGATAGCCAAAGCATCCAGCCATGTCATGATTCGTACCTCATGCATCATCCACCATCCATTTCAATTTCTCCCAAAATTTTCAGAACTTGCTACCACACGGTTAACCTCAGTAATTAATCATTTTAACCACATAAAAAGCCTCATATAAAAGCCAAAAGTGAAACCCTAGCAAAAGTAGCCACCGTTATGAAGAAGATCAGAACATTTCTCTCATTTTTCCCTCTCTGAACTTTTCTTCGAAACTCATTTTTTCCTGGCCTTTCCATTAAAACTCACCTCAAATCATCTTCTCACAACTTTCTCTACTTTCTGTACGCATTAGAAGCTTGCTGCAAGCATTGAACTCGTGACCTGTTCAAACTTGGTTGCTAGCTTAAGGAAGGTTCAAGGATTTCCAAGCTTTCCTTAAGGTTCTACAATCTCAAAAGGAAGCATTCTATGGCTTTTGGTGGCTTTACAACAAGCTTTGAAGTAGCAGTGGACATACTCCACTAGGTAACTCTTTGAACTTTTTCCTTCCATTTTAGACACATGTTAGGGTCATGCTGGACGCATATGAAGTCCTCCCTAAGGGAGGCAATGTTTGCACCTCATATTAGTTGAGTTAGATGGATTTTCAGTTTGAGTGTCCAAACTTGTTGCTTTTGATTCACCATGTAAACATGTGTATTTTTTATTTTTGAGGTTGGATTTGAAACCTACATGGAATTCTGGGTCGAGGGGTACCCTTACTTTCCATTTCTGGGAACTTTTGGGTTTGCTCCGGTGGGATGTGACCGGAACTAAGGTTCTGGCGTCTGAAGGGGAGAGAAAAGGAGAGCTGGCCTTGGCGCCCTATTTTAAATTCAAAAAGGCTGAGTTGTTTCGTTCTGAACCGTTGGATCATACACATCATTGCCACCTCATCTAGTGAAGGCCAGCGTGTCTGGCTGAGTGTGCTAGGGTCAGGGTTGGGCCTTGCTCCACTTGTTATTCGCACCCTCCATTTTTGAAGCCCAACGCGTTTTTGAACTGATTCTAGTTTATTTTCAAATTACTACTACACCCCCCTGTTTGGTTGTCTTTACTTTATTTTATTTTATTTTTTATGTTTTCATTTTATTTAATTATAAATGCTTCCAATGATAAAAAAATTCTACAAAAATATTTTCTTGTATTTCAAAGCTTTATTTAATTTTCCATGTTTTTTATTTCGGATTTTATTTTATTTTTGTATTTTATTTAGAATTTACATTTAAAAGGGTTTTATGGTGTACGCCTTGTGTTATCTTGGTCTTTTGGACCTCAAATAATTATCCCCTATGACCTTGGCTTCTCCCTCACTTAGGTGAGGGATTGAGGCATCTTTGAGGGTGATTTTTATTCATGTTTGATTGTGTTGTGGTTGACTTTGAGTTGACTTTTGATGCCCCTCGATAAGGTGGAGTACCCTTAACAATGGAATTGTTTGGTGATGCCTTGTGGTGAGTTTCACTTTGAAACTTTGGCTTCTGTTTGCTATTGAAATTGGTTACTTTGTGCATTTTATTTGGAATTTCTTGAACAATCCTTCTATTTTTGATGAAGCTTGCAAGTCAAGTCATCTTAGAGGAGGTTCATACAAATTAGTTTGACCTAGTTCATTTAGGAAATGACTTTGATGGATCCCATAAGCACCATGAGAGTCTTGTTGTTTGTTTATAACATGATTAAGGTGATGTTATTTCTTTTTTAGGACATACACTTGTGTAACTTGTTTCACAAGTCACTTAGAAGTTAGGTATTTCCACTTGTGTGCAAGTGTTGAATATGGTTTAGAACTTTGGTTCTTCCATTTTCCCTAGCTTGGCTCTTGTTTATGCTTTGCTTTCCATTTTGTTTTGAACCCTCTCCTTATGGTTTCACTTCTGCCCTTTGGGCTTTGATCATCATTTAAGACAATTTGGTGTTCATGTTTATGCTTTGAGTTTATCTTGAATGATGTATCAGTTTTTGAACTTGTTTGCTCTTCTTTTAACATGATCAACTTGAGTTGTTTGGTTGAGATGTTTTGCATGTTGCTTGTTGCCCAATCCTTTTTCTTCCATCTCTTTCTTGATCATGGTTCTCAGCTTTTGCTTTGTGCTTGGCTTTAGTTCTAGTGATTGATGTTTGAATGGTTGTAGGAGTTTTGACTTCTCCCATTTCATCTCACTTTTCTTTGACTTGTTCAGGTCAATTTGTTTTGATCATTTTCTTTGTCTTTGTTGCATCATTTTGTCTCATCATTTCATATTTGTATCTTTGCATATCATGTTTGCATTATTCTTGACTTGTTTAAGTCAACTTCTTTTCATTTTTCATTTCATCTGTGATTGAATTATCTGTTGTTTACTTGGTCTATTGCCATGATCCCTTAGGATTCCTAGTCCCTCTGTTTAAGATGAGAGTAGGAGAGACATTAGGTGTTTAATTTTTTGTATGATAACATTAGGATAGTTTCTTCCCTCTTAATCCCAACTTTAGGAGCATTGCATGATAACATTAGGGTTGATCAGTTCCCCTTAGAGTTTGTGTCTTCTCTTCTCATCTCCTTAACATCTCAAAACATTTAATAAAGGATAATAAGTGTTGTACGCTACGAGCCTTAAGTACTTGAGGAATGATAGTTGGGGGCCTCCTTCCAATTTGTCTAGAGTGTTTAGCGTATGCCCTTTGGGCGATATGCGACGCATTCGCTCTCAAGTCATAATCTTTAGTGCAACATGAGTTACAAACTTAATTCAATTCATTTCTTGTTTAAGAAAAACACAAAACAAAACATCAAACCTTTTTATCCTTCGGGATTGTTTGAAAATCATTTTCAGAAATAGTGTGTTAAGTCTTGGTTCTACCGCAAACAGGCATCGTCCCTAACTATTGGAACCACCATTTAACCCTACTCAGTTAAAACACTTGAACCAATCTGTGGTTGTGTCAGCCCGAACTACGTTTGCTCTGATTTCTCATACCAGATGAGGATACGTAGGCACAAGACGATGATGTCTTGGAGAGAAACATTTCCCATCTTCACCCGTAGTTTTCCGAACTACGTTGAGTCTGGCTTTCCCATTACACGAGGGAATACCTTGGCATAGGGAGGCGATGTCCTATCGAGTCTCTTTTCTTTTCTTTCACCCTGTGTGCCAGCCTTTAGATAGCTTTTACACCCGTAGATTAGACAACAATCGTGGATCCCATTGAGTACAACGGACATGAGGGGTGCTCATACCTTCCCCTTGCGTAACTGACTCCCGAACCCAAGATTTGGTTGCGATGACCTGTCTTTTCCCTTTTTCGTTAGGTTTTCTTCGATCATTTCCTTTCCCTCTCTTTGAGATAAATAATAAACGATGGTGACTCTTCTGTCTTTGTCGGCCCCTTTTCGTAGCGATGCGACATTCAACCTTACCCCAAAAGCTCTAGAACCCTAAAAGATTACTCAGAGTTTCTCATTGAAACTATGAACTAATCCGAGCTAGACCAATACCAGAAATTACAAGGAAAACTGAAAAGACGATGAAGGAAAAGAGATTAACCGGAAGAAATAAGAAGAAATCACATGTGCATGCAAAGACTCTGAAAGGTTTTTTCAACCGGTACGTCCTTTGAGCCTTATTCTCCTTCATTTTAAGCTCCGGTACATCGTTTTGCTTGATTTTTATTTGATTGGTTGGATTCTGGGTTGTTTAGAGGCTAGGGTTTTATTTGGGATAATCTTGATTTGTGCATTTGGTTATTTTTTGTGAAATATAAGGTTGGATTTGGAATTAGGGTAAAAATTTAAGGGGGGGTTGGTTTAGACTGTTGTTGGTTTTGAAGTTGTGTCACTGCAGAAGGCGGTGGTGGGCACCGTGGGCCACCGTCTTCTCCGGCCTTTTTTCTAGGTTTTCGGAGAGCTTTGTTTCAATTGAGAGAGAGTTGAAGTAGAGAGAGAGAGAGAGAGAGAGAGAGAGAGAGAGAGAGAGAGAGAGAGAGAGAGAGAGAGAGAGAGAGAGAGAGAGAGAGAGAGAGAGAGAGAGAGAGTTGGAGTTAAGAGAACGAGGAAATGAGAGAGAGGTATGTTTGTGAGTAAATGTTCTTTTGTATTCCCCTTGCCACGTGTTACTGGTAGTGTGGGTGGTAAGAGATGCCGGTGACAAGTGTCACCAGTTTGGTTTTCTTTTTTTTATTCCGCGTGAACATTTCCCTAAGTTTGTTTGGTGCACGCGCATCCTTAGTCGCAGGATGCTGAGTCAACTTTTGACTCTGTGATGATCAAACAGCCTAGATTTAATTGATGAATTAAGGGTCTGGCATAAACCCTCTCTCGTGCGTTGGGCCAAACCTTACTGGGCCTGGATGAATTTTTGCTCACACCCCCAATTTTCTAGTTATCCTGGCCCATTCTTTCATTTTATTTCTTTTCTTTTTTCTTTTCTTTTATTTTATAATTTCTTGTATTACTTGATAATAATATTTTAAAACAAAAAAAATATTGAGTTAATCATCTTAAATATTTATATCTAATATTAATTATTATTATTTTATTTAATTTTATTAAGTGTTCGTACTTAATTTAATTAATTTGGTTTGTTTAATCATTTTCTTTTGATTAATCTAATATTAAAAAAAACCAACAATATCTAATTTTAATTATTTTAAATGCTTTTATTTAATATTAATTAATTAAGTTGTTAATTTATTTTATTAAATATTTTTATTTAATTTGATTAATAACTTTTCTTTTGCTTTATTTTATTTTGTTTTTGTAATACTTGATATTTTGCTTATATATTTGCTCCTATGTTTAGTGCCTATGCCTTAATGCTTCTAATTTCATTCCATACTTGTTTGTGCAAACCCCATTTTAAAACTAATATCTTGGTTCTCAAATCAAGTCACTTTCAAATACCTTATAGGTCGATTGTTTTCACGATCACCATCAACCTTATAGCCTCCTCTAGGGCTTTGTACAACGACACTTGTTGCACACTTCACATGCATGTTTGATTGGTTGGTTTATAAGATTAAAATCATTTCTCTTCAAAGAAACAAATAAGCTTGATCCAACGTCAAGTACTTTCAAAACAAATGCAATTAACCACTAACTTCTCAAGCATACTTGATCCACATATCAAGTCCTTTTACCTCTTTGTAAGTCGAGCGCTCTTGCTTCGCCATTGACCTTACCTTATACCCATAGGGCCTTCTATCCACTAGTTCAAACATTATTCACAAATACAAACCTCGATTGACATCGAGCATTTTATCCAAGTAAACTTAACATACTTAACTATACTCAAATACAATTACAGTAAAAAAATGAAAAGGGAGTTGGAATGGAGTCTTCGATTCCTTTTCTCGATTGTTTGGGCCTGAGGAGCCTTTCTTAAGTTCAAACAATTGTCTTCTCTAAAATTTTGTAACACGACTCTACATGAAACTATTTTTATAATAAACGAAATCAAATCTATTTTCTCAAATACTTAGATGAAACAAAGAGAGAGTCAAGTATTTAACTCACTCTCCCAATTACTTAGACCCGAGGAGTCTTTCTTAAGCCACGAGTAATCGTCATTGATAAACTACTTTAACCATATCAAAATCCTTTCATAATTAAGGTTGAAAAAGAGAGAGAGAGTCGAATCTTCGATTCACTTTCCGAATCACTTGGGCCCGAGGAGCCTTTCTTAAGCTTCAAGTGATCGTCATCCAATTTAAATACAAACACATTAATCCAACTTCTCGCCACCGTGCGACTAAAACTTTTTCTAAAATAACATTGTTTAGCCCTTTCTTCCGCGCATATAAACTAGTGCTTCAGCCTCTCCTAGTGAGCAAACAAGCCAATGTTTAGCAGTTAGAATGTGACTTAAACAATGGTTCATAAAATAAACAATCCTTTATCCGTAGTCTCACGAACTACGATGCTCTAACTTTCCCATTTCACGAGGGAGTACGTAGGAATAAGGGCCCCAATCCTTGGCGAGAACCCTAATATAAAAAATCACCCATTTCTCCTTAGAAGCGAATCGTTTAAAAGATAAAAAAAAGCATAGCTAATTTCTCTCACGAATTGAATCAAGAGGTTCACGTTGAGTACAACGGACGTAGAGGATTCTAATACATTCCCTCTTGCGTAATTGACTCCCGAACCTAGATTTTGGTTGCGATGACCATGTTCTTATCTCTTTAAAGGTTTTATCGACATTTACCTATTCCTTCTTTAGAATGAATAAAGTTCGGTGGCGACTCTGTTCGAACTTTTTTTCCGCGTCCATCGCGAGGATCATATTTTTCAAGGTATGACAAGAGGGAGTTAAGTATTTCACTCACTCTCCCAATTACTTGGGCCCAATGAGCCTTTCTTAAGCTTCGAGTAATCGTCATCCGTACCAAACTTCAAACCAATTCAACCTATCTTTTTCGTGGTTGTCTCCACGAACTACGAACACTCTGATTCTTCATTCACGTCTAAATGTAAGATACGTAGGCACAAGATTGTGATGATCTTGGCGAGCACACTTCCTTTTTTCTCCGCCGTTCTTCTTTCCCTCCATCTTCCGTTTCTCCTCTATCCTTTCCCGTAGTCGAACTAGGAGGGCTTTGATTTCTCATTCTCGTCCGAATGAGCTTATGTAGGCACAAAGGCCCCAATCCTTGGCGAGCACCCTATCCTTAAACCATCCATTTCCCCTTAGCATTTTTATCCTTTTATCCTACCGTTTCGCATTTAGTATTGAGAAGAAAAAAACTAAGATTAGCTAACTGTCGCTACCGCGAAAAAAGAGGCCGGCAATGACTAACAGAGTCGTCACCTATCATTATTTATCCCAAAGAAGGGAAAGGAAAGATCGGAAAAAACCTGACGAAAACGGGAAGAGACGAGGTCATCGCAACCAAGTCATAGGTTCGGGAGTCGTTTACGCAAGCGGAAGGTATGAGCATCCCTCACGTCCGTCGTACTCGACGGGATCCACGCATGTTTTGTCTATCTAAAAGGGTGTGTAAACTATTTACTCTAATGGCTTATGGACAAAAGAAAAAGAAAAAAAGGACTGACTCGGCAGAGCATCGCCGCTCTGTGCCTACGTACTCCCTTGTGCAATGGGAAAGTCAGAGTCAACGTAGTTCGCCTAACTACGGCTAAAGAAAGGGGGAAGGTTGCTCGCTAAGACATCGCGTCTTGTGCCTATGTACTTTCATCTGGTATGAAAGATTAGAGCAAACGTAGTTCAGGCTAAAAGGGAACACAGGTTATTCAAGATTTTTACCCGAGTAGGGTTAACAAACAGTTCTAGCAGTTTGGTGTATGCAGCTCGACCATTGGAGACTTAGGCGTTACCGTTTGCGATAGGACTAAAAGTTAACAACACTCTTGTTTGTGAAAATGTTTTCCTGATTAAGATCCCGAAGGATAAAAAGGTTTGAAGTGTTTTTGTGTTTTTTAAAGAAGAAGTGTTTTGAATTAGAGTGTTCATAATGTATGTTGTAACAAAGTCTAAAACCTAGGATCGGATGCGTCACATATCGTCCTAAGGACGTATACTAAACACTCTAGGCAATTGAGAGGTAACCGCTCAATCACCATTTCCCAAGTATAAGGCTCATGGCACAACATTCATTATATTTATTAAGTGGATTGAAGTTGTTTGAAGATGAGAAGAGAAAGGGACAAACTAGAGGGGGACTAGACCAAACCCTAAAAGTTGTCATGCAAAATGCACCTAAAGTTGGGATTACCAAAGGGAAAACTCTACCTAATGTTATCATGCATGGTTAGAACCCTAATGTCTATCATAACCTCTCTTGAACAAGAGAGGTTAGAAATCCTAAGAGGAGGAAGACAAAAGAAGAAGAAGAAAGAACAATGGAAACATGCAAATAAGAGAATGCATATATGAAATGCACAAGTAAGAACACATAGAATGAAAGTGGGAGGAAAACATGTGTGGGGCAGTAGCCACCACAAGCTCATCTCAACCAAGCATTCATATGAAGATGCAAAGAGAAAAGGGAGAGAGATGCATCAAAAACAAGTAACAAAAACAATGAGAAAAAGTCCTCATGGATTCATTACTTTAGGTAAGCTTCAAGTTCCTCCTAAGGAGGGACCAAGCAACCTTAAATAACATTCCAAAGTCATGGGACAGAATGGAGGATGAGGAGAGAGTGCACAAATGCAAAAGCAAACATAACACAAGAGAAAGCAAGCATATGCACAAAGGAAAAGCAAGAAAGCTCCACATAGAAACCCTAATCAAAAGACTCAAAAGATGAACACAAATGAGCAAGCAAAAAGAAGTGTCATGACCTAAAATTGAACCAAAAACATCCTTAACATGTTAGCAACATGAATTACAAGGCATTAAAAGCTCAAGGGATCCAAAAGTGTCATATCCAAGTCAAACTAGGTCAAGATGTGTGTGGGGACCTCCCTTGGAGATGACTTGACTTGCAAGTCATCTCAAAATTAGGAAAAAGGCTCAACAAACACCAAATAAAAATGCACAAGGCAGCCACACAAGTCGGCAAACAGAAGCCAAAGGCACAAGGTCCATATCCCCTCAAAGCACCATCAAAAGAAAATTGAATTCAAGATGTACCACTTTGAAATGGGAAAATCAAGGGTCAAAAGGCAAGCATCAAAAGTCAACCCTAAAGTCAACCATCCAGGGGCAAAATGGTCCTAAAAAATTGTTCAACCCATCAAGAGTACGAGGGACAATTTTCGTTCATTGGACCAAAGGGGAAAGGGAGAAACAATTAAAAGAAACCACAATGTCACAATTTAATTCAAATAAAACCTCTCCAACTAATTAATTCATTTTTAAATGAAAAATAAAATAAAAATACCATAAAATAAAAGACAAGTCAAAGAGACTAAAACGTATTTTTGATTAATTTTAATAGTTGGAGAAGTATTTATAATGAATTAAATTGAAACAAGAACAAAACAGAAAAATAAAACAAAAATAAAAAAAAAAGAATAAATGCGTGGTGCAATAAGCAACGAAATTCAGTTCAAAAACTGAGTTGGGCCAAAAGGGGGATGCATATAGCAGGCCCAGCCCAGCGTGCCAAAATTCAGAAAAACAAACATGAATTGAGTGTGTGCTGGTCAACAGGCGTACACGATGGTCAATCAACCTGGGAACGCTTGATCAAAAGTAATATGATCAAGTGGACTAAATGGTGCCAACAAATAAATGAAATTCAAAACTGATTTGGTGCTGCACGGTCAAACACATACCATCGTGTTTCTTAATCATGTGGACCAAAATGAAAACAAACAGATCAGACGGTGAGGGAGTTGTCTTCTCCATTGAGAAGTCAACCAAACCAAGATGATAAACCAGTCCCGCCGGAGCAACAATCCGGTCATCTTCCCCACGTCTCCGGCCGCCGCGAATATTGAACCAAACAACACAGAAAGCTATACCCCGCCAAATCCAATAAAATTTATATGTAAACTCATCTACGGATCAATGGGAACTCAAATCCAACCATAGTTTTCAGTTTTGAGCAACAAATAAGCCAAATCGAAGACAAATGTGAAATGTGCACAAGCTGTGAAACTTAAAATTAGCCAACCAAAATGTCCAGAATGCATCTACAACTCACAAGGAGTTCAAATCCACGTTTCATTGGCTCTAAAAGCTCAAGAATGAGCCAAAATTCAAACAACAAGAAATATGCATCATACTGAAAACACACCAAATGCCAGTTCATTTTATTCATTAACGATCTACATTGTTTCTATGTCTCAAGAATGCAATAATGGCGTAGAATCAAGGCTTAAAATGAGAGATATGGTGATTTTGAATTTACCTAGTGGAGCACCTTCATTGGGTCTTGTCTATGGCTGATTCTTTGAGCAAACCACCCAGAAACGTTCCAAATGCCTTAAGGAAACTTTTGATCAACTCAAATTGGCTTGCAATTGTGTGTAGATCCAAAACCGATTTTCACCTTGCTCTCTTTTTTTCGACTTTCTATTTCAGCCAAATCAACACCAAAACGAGCTCTCTAGGTCTGAGAAGTTTTCTAGTCTTATATATGTTGGGTTCAGATGAGAATGGTGCTCCAATTCAAGTCCCAAAGCCCAATTCACAAATCAATTTTTCACACTTTTTCCACTTTCCATACGTGTATTTTTCCACTGCACCAACCTAGATTTTGTTTCAAATCAACTCCAAATGACTTGAGTTGATCAAAGGGCCAAGAATTAAGCCTTGCTTTGGTATTATGGTTGATTTCCAACTTGTTACTTCAAGATGAAGAAACCATGAAAATGACCAATTTAAAGACCTCAAATTTCAAATGTGAAAATGGAAATGTCTTTGGAACATTATTTGCACTCAGAAAATGCACAAATTTGCCTTGAGAAAGTTCAAAATCATTTAAATCTCAATTTCTCATTTTAAGCCTTCTTTATGAAAAATTCAAACACCCAATCTTCAATCCAAGCTCCAACCATGACAAGAAATGATTTGGTAATGAAAATGGCCCTACTTGGAGCAAGTTTCATGTTGAAAAGATTTCCCTTTGAAGTACTTAAGTTGGTGAAATTGACCTATAATCTTACTTTCCCAAAATACCCCTGACTTGTAACCCTCATAACTTGAGTTCTAAATCAGATGAAAGACTACTAGTACTTTTTGTAAAGATAAGACCAAGACCTACAACTTTCATATTGGCCAAAAGTTTAGGGGAAACATCCTTCTAGGTCAAAAATGGCTTGGAAGTTGGTTGACTTTTGTTGACCAAAATCACATCCCTCGGATGACCTGTAACTTGTCTGGATCATAACTTGAGTTCTATAAATCCAATCAAGGACTTCTAGTACTCAAAAGAAAGCTAAGAAAATTCCCTAAAAGTTCCATGTTGGACAAAAGTTGAGATGAAACTTTTATCTTGAGGTAGGTGGTCTTGAATTCAGGCACTAAATAAGGGATTTTACCCTGAGAACCCTAATTTAGTAACTTCTCACACTCTTGATCCTTGATGAATTGATCTTGAAATGATATATTAGACTTCTCAACACAACATCCCATGACCACAGAGACTTGGAATTGAGTTGTAACCTCCTTCAATTTCACAGTTAACTGAGTATTTACCAGATGAAAACCCTAGATGCCACACTTTTGACTGGGGCGTGTTCCACTTCACACAACAACTTGAATAAGCTCCAAATGGCTCTCAAGGTACTCAATAAGCTCTCTCAACATCCCATGCCCCTAATCATGCATCCACAATCCCCTGATGCTCTTCAGTTGGCCTCCAAGTTAAGAGCTGACCCACACATATCCATCCATCCTTTCACAAGACATTGACCACTTCAAGATGTCCTGATGACCATTCAAGCTTGAGTAACAACCCTTGCTTAGGCTCAACCCTCTGAGTAGACTCCTCTTGAAATGCACAAACTCTTGATCCCCTGTTCAATGAAAAATGCTATGCAATGCAAATGCTAGAACAAAATGAAATGAAATGAAATGAAACATAAACCAAGTTAAGAAAAAGATGAGCAAATTTTGGGGTGCAACAGCTGATCCTATTCAAACGACTTCGACCTGAATAAGTGAAAAGCGAACGACTTTCACGCAATCAAGATAAAAGACGGTTGAATACCAAAGAACCCAGAAATTTTCCAACCGAAGAAAATCTGAATATAGCAGTACTGATCTCAAAGCAACTCCGTTGGGGAAAAAGAATACAAACGTCAAAACGGCGCCATGGTCTGGATACCATATTGGCGAAAAGTAACAATCCAAGTTACTGGAGTCTGGGTACTCCAAAGAAACCAATGCCTAAATGCTCGAGGTAATCGGAGCCTGAATGCTCAAAAACACAAATTGGAACCTGAATACTTGAAAACTGGAGCCTGGATGCTCAAAGAAACAAATCTGAGTCTGGATACTCAAATATTGGAGCCTGGATGCTCAAAAAACTCAAATTGGAGCCTGGATGCTCAAAAACACAAATCTAGTCTGGATACTCAATAAACGGAGCCTGACTACTGGGTAATAAATCTGAGTCTGGATACTCAGAAACTGGAGCCTGGATGCTCAACGCAATTCGGGGTTTGGATGCTCTATGCAAATAACCTGAGTCTGGATACTCGGTTAATAAATATGAGTCTGGATACTCAATAACCTAAGCCTGGATGCTCAATGCAATCTGAGCCTGGATGCTCTATGCAAATAACCTGAGTCTGGATACTCGGTTAATAAATCTGAGTCTGGATACTCAATAACCTGAGCCTGGATGCTCAATGCAATCTGAGCCTGGATGCTCTATGCAAATAACCTAAGTCTGGATACTCGGTTAATAAATCTGAGTTTGGATACTCAATAACCTGAGCCTGGATGCTCAATGCAATCTGAGCTTGGATGCTCTATGCAAATAACCTGAGTCTGGATACTCAATAACCTGAGCCTGGATGCTCAATGCAATCTGAGCCTGGATGCTCTATGCAAATAACCTGAGTCTAGATACTCAATAACCTGAGCCTGGATGCTCAATGCAATCTGAGCCTGGATGCTCTATGCAAAAGAAAAATATTCATCAGGATTTGGATATCCTACGAGTTCAAGTCAAACGACGTCGCTGGGACACAATATGAGTTGTGGTCTGGATACCACATGGGCTGAGAAAAATAATAGGCGCCAAGGTCTGGATACCACATCGCAATAAGAGATAACAACAATATTATAACCTGGATATCACGGAGCATCAAATGAACTAACATGGTATGGATACCAAAACCGCCTTTACTGGAGTCTGGATACTCAACGGAGAAAGTACAAACAAGATTCAACAGGGTCTGGACACCCAACTGACTTTACCGAAGTCTGGATACTCAATGAAGAAAGCATAATAAAACGAGCATAAGCCATGGTCTGAATACCATAAAGCAAAAAGAACACAAATACACTTGTTGTGATCTGGACATCACGAGGGAATTTGACCGGAGTCTGGATACTCAACGGATCAAGAAAATACCTGTTGGAAAAATACCGGAGTCTGGATACTCTACGGACAAAAAGTACAACCACAAAATTGATCGAGGTCTGGATACCCAACTGACTTTACCGGAGTCTGGATACTCGACGGAAAAAGAAAACCTCATCAACTGGGAATGGGTCGGAGTCTGGATACTCAACGGGAAAAGGAGATCATCACCATACTTATCATGATTCACTCAGATCTGAAGTTACTGCTGGGGAGTAACATGAGCCGGGGCCCGGATACCATACGGGCTAAGAGAAATCACATGGTCTGGATACCAAAGGAGAAGATCTAACCTCCGAAGATACACCTGAAACAAAGGGACAACAACCTGGTATATGTTTCACATGCAAATGTTTAAAAAAGGCGTAATGCTCCATACAAGATGGAAATGCTACGCGTTTGGGTAGATGCTATGCACGCATGCAGATGCAACGAAACTGAAACAGCAAAATAAATGCTAGAGAAACAGAAACCATCCTATCAGGAACAACAACAACCATGCAGGGAAAAGCTTACCCATCCCAATAAGCATTAGACTTACACCGAAACGAAAAGGCCTCGAAAGGCTCCCCTACCGGGGACAAAGCTTATACAAGAACAGGAAATTCAAACTCAACTTAGGATGCAGATCACTACTTGCTGATGGAAATTCCCGGACTGACTCTCTGGAATACGAACTTTCTGAGGAACAGATAACTCACCGAGTACTTAAAACATCCAGGCTAAACAACCTAATTTACCTGATAGAGAATAACAATGCCCTGAGCGGCCTTCCAAGACACTACTATCTTGGGGAACAAAGACCTTCCTGCCGGAGGTCTTAGTCTGCACTGCTGAAAGCTGAGTTCTTACAATCAAATTGAATGAGAGGAAAAAAGTACCAGGCCACTGCTGGGGAAAACTTGGAACCTACTCTGTGGGGATACGCCTGAATCTCGACCCGCTGGGGAGTAAGTACATACCCGTACTCTGCGGAGGATTTAAAGCGCACCGGCAGACTGCTAAGGACATGCTAAACACTGCATATAACTCTGCTGGGATAGAGATGCCACCTCAACAGCTGGAGAACAACACTGTTTGGGGAACAGATGAATCCATCCATATTCATAAAACCTTGCCCCAAGGGTAATAATCCTGCAAAAGACAAACAGACAAGACATCCTATACAACAAGACTATCTTGGTCATCGTCCGTGACATTGTTCAATTAATATCAAAGTTTTAGCAATTATTGGCCAAGGCCTGCAAGTTTATGTATGCAAGTTCATCAAAAACATCGGGCGTTTTTTACAAACAAAACAGTAAAAGCATAAAAACAAAGTACACAGACAAGTACTGAATAGTATATGTTTATTGATAAATCGGCCTATAAATAGGCAAAGTTTTACAACAGATGCAACTCCTGAAAAGAGGAAGCTGCGCAAAACTATATGTATGCATAAAAGAAAATACAAAAGTGTACATTTTAAACAAAAAGTACCGCAATGTCGGCAATGTGGCGCAGACAAACACCATGAGCCGATTCCTCTATGACTCGCTTGACCCTGACGCTTTCCCGACGCTTCGTCTTCAGAAGAGATTGATTCGGATAAACGGCCTTCAGGTTCTCCCAATCCACTAAGCAATGAAGTTCATACGCAAATCGCAGTCATTTGCTTTTCAATCCCTAACTTTTGCCTGAACCGCCCTTTCGGGTTTTCGATTCACCGGGATACCCATTTTTGCCAAAGTCGCCTTTTCAGGTTTTCAACTTTGCGGGTTTACATCTTTTCAATTTTATCCCTAATTTTTTCCTGAACCTCTTTTCCCTTTTTTATGGTTCGCCGGGATGCCCCATTTTTTCCTGGACTTTTCTTTTTATGTCCAGCGGGTTTCTCTTAAGCAAAGTATTTTTTAACTGCGTCTGCGTTCACAGGGGATGCAAAATCTTCACTGTCCATGGTGGATAATACTAAGGCTCCTCCAGAGAAAACCTTTCGTACAACGTATGGACCTTCATAATTGGGAGTCCATTTGCCCCTGTGATCTGAGTATGGTGGGAGAATCTTTTTCAACACAAGATCGCCTGTCTGAAAGCTTCAAAGGCGCACCTTCTTATGTAAGCTTTCTTCATCCGGCTCTGGTACAAATGACCATATGCAATTGATGCTAGCCTCTTTTCATCCATCAGACTAAGTGGATTCAATCTGTTCTTGATCCATTCTGCCTCATCAAGCTTTACGTCAACCAAAACCCTTAAAGAATGAATCTCAACCTCTAGCGGTAGAGCAGCTTCCATACCGTACACTAGTGAGAAAGGAGTTTCCCCGGTTGATATGCGTACCGTCGTACGATAACCTTGCAAAGAGAAAGGCAACATCTCATGCCAATCTTTGTATGTAACAACCATCTTTTGCACTATCTTTTTAATGTTCTTATTGGCTGCTTCAACAGCGCCATTCATCTTTGGCCGATAGGGAGATGAGTTGTGATGTTCAATCTTGAAGTTCTGGCATAACTCCTTCATCATTTTGTTGTCCAGATTTGAACCATTATCAGTAATGATTCGCTCGGGGATTCTATATCTACAGATGATGTCCTTCTTTATGAATCTTGCTACCACTTGTTTGGTCACATTAGCGTACAAAGCTGCCTCCACCCATTTGGTGAAATAATCGATAGCTACCAGGATAAAATGGTGTCCATTAGAAGCAGTGGGTTCGATCTTTCCAATCATATCAATGCCCCACATGGAGAACGGCCAAGGGGATGACATTACATTCAACGGGCACGGTGGCACATGAATCTTATCAGCATAAATCTGGCACTTATGGCATCTCTTCGCGAATTTGAAACAATCTGACTCCATTGTTAGCCAAAAATAACCCGCTCGTAGTATCTTCCGAGTCATGGCATGTCCGCCAGCATGCGTACCAAAAGTACCCTCGTGGACCTCTTCCATCAGCAAACTTGCTTCTTTTTCGTCCACACACCTGAGTAGTACTAGATCATGATTCCTTCTATACAGCACACCATCTGGGTTGAGGTAGAAGTTTCCAGACAATCTCCTAAGAGTCTTCTTATCCTGGGTCGATGCCCCTGGTGGATACTCTTGGTTCTTAAGGAACTTCTGGATGTCATGGAACCACGGTTTACCATCGGAAGCTCCCTCAATGGAAAATATGAAAACGGGCCTGTCGAGGCGTGAAATAATAATCCTTGGCGCTTCATTCCAAAAATTGACCTTGTACATTGAAGACAATGTAGCCAAAGCGTCTGCCATTTGATTCTCCGCTCTTGGCACGTGGTGGAAGTCTATACGGTCGAAAAATAACAGTCTTCTTGCATAATCCTTGTAAGGGATCAGATTGGGCTGACGAGTTTCCCATTCTCCTTCAATCTGGTTAACAACTAGCGCTGAATCGCCATATACATCGAGGTTCTTGATCCTCAGATCAATAGCTTCTTCCAAACCCATGATACATGCTTCGTACTCGGCTTCATTGTTGGTACAGGGAAAAGTTAATCTGGCAGTGAAAGGGATATGAGTTCCATGAGGAGTCGTGATAATTGCCCCAATTCCACTACCGTATGAATTAATTGCGCCATCGAATATCATTTTCCATTGAGAACCCCTTTCCGGACCTTCGGTGGGTAATGGCTCATTACAATCTTTTGCTTTCAAGTACATAATGTCCTCGTCAGGAAATTCAAATCTCATCGGTTGGTAATCATCAATTGGTTGTTCAGCAAGGTATTCTGACAGAACGCTCCCTTTAATGGCTTTCTGAGAAATGTATTGGATGTTGTATTCTGTCAGTACCATTTTCCATCTGGCAATCCTTCCAAAAAGTGTCTGCTTTTCAAAGATATATTTAATCGGATCCATCTTCGAAATTAGCATGGTCGTATGATTGAGCATGTACTGTCTTAAACGTTTGGCCGCCCAAGCGAGCGCGCAGCACGTTTTTTCAAGCATTGAGTAACAGGACTCACAATCTATGAAATTTTTACTCAAATAATAAATCGCATGCTCTTTTCTCCCTGTCTCGTCGTGTTAACCGAGAACACAACCCATACTATTCTCAAGAACCGTTAAATACATGATTAATGGTCTTCCAGCAACTGGGGGTATCAGTATCGGAGGCTCTTGCAAATACTGTTTTATTTTGTCTAATGCTCTTTGACAATTTTCATTCCAGACAACCGCCTGATCTTTCTTTAACAGTTTAAACATTGGTTCACACGTGGCCGTTAGATGAGATATGAACCGAGCGATGTAGTTCAACCTCCCTAAGAAGCTACAAACCTCTTTGTCAGTCTTCGGCGCTGGCATTTCTTAAATAGCTCTTATCTTTGCAGGATCGACCTCGATTCCTTTTCTGCTGACGATAAACCCCAATAACTTTCCGGACCGCACTCCGAAAGTGCACTTATTTGGATTCAACCTCAATTTGAACTTCCTCAACCTCTCAAACAACTTCAATAAGTTGACCAGATTTCTTCCTCCGTTTAGGACTTCGCAATCATGTCATTGATCCGCGGTCGCTCGCGGATCAAAACGAGTGTTTTTATAAAAATGCTAGTATAGCGACAGTGACTCGAAATATCGTTCTCAAAAGGGTTCTTGTAGTGATTGACCAATAAAGTAATAATTTATGGGGGTTTGAATTTTGATTAAGCGAAAAAATACTGAAAATAAGTGATTATAAAAAAGGTGATTATGAAATAAATCAATCTACCGATTCGGTTCCTACTATCATCGATTACTATAATATTAATATTCTACGCGTTCATTCCTATTTGGATACAAGCTTAACGGCAAGTGCGATAAGGATTGCAAGATATATGATCCTATTGTCCGAATTAAGCAAACGGTAAAAAGCTTCATGAATTAAGCAAACATGATTATTCAGACACAAAAACGAATTAAGCAAACGTAAAAGTGTCTATGTTAGGATCATACAATCAACCAAATCAAATCAATATATTTCATACAATTGAATTAAACATACAAGAGTACAAAATCATTGAACGGAATTAAACAGATAATAATTTTATAATAATCTCAAGTGTTTGAACCTGAATTACGGTAGACCGACTCAGAGTGATTAGTTCTCCATTGTTCTCTCCAACATCAATTTTTTCGTGAAATGTGAATAATATGAACAGTAACATGAGTTCTCCTTAAAAAGGCAAACAATGGATCCGGTTCAAAACCCAACTGGGTCGAAAATATAACTCAGGCCCAAAACATGACCCAAAACTAAAACAATATCCTAATGCTGCAACTTCAAACGAAATTCTGGAATTTTGGGCTCCGAATCTGACTTCGACTCCAACACGAAAGTCGTAGCTCTCTCTCTTAGCTTTCCGGAGATTTTTAGAACGCCTCAAACAGACTCCCGGAACTCCAGTTATGATTTTTCTCGCGAAAGCTGCTAAAGCTGAAAAATAAATACGAAAAACAATTAAATGCAAAAATAAAATAAAATATAAAAACACGTTAAAACATAAAAATAAATAAATAAAATCAAAGAAATGCTTGAGTACAAACATGGAAGAACGTGCATCAAAATGCACTGATCAGTCATCAACATAGACTTCGATCTCATGATGAATCATATCATGAAACAAGGTCACCATTTCCCGCTGATAAGTTGCCCCTGCATTTTTCAACCCAAACGGCGTCACCTTATAGCAAAATGTTCCCCACAGTGTAATGAATGTAGTTTTCTCCATGTCTTCCGGTGCCATTTTTATCTGATTATAACCGGAGAAGCCATCCATGAAGGAAAACATCGAGAATTGAGCTGTATTGTCGACCAATACGTCAATATGGGGGAGCGAGAAATCATCCTTTGGGCTCGCCCTATTCAAGTCTCTATAATCAACGCACATCCGTACCTTACCATCCTTCTTAGGTACAGGTACAATGTTGGCGACCCACGGAGGGTAAGTTGTCACGGCTAAAAATCCAGCGTCCAACTGCTTTTGAACTTCTTCTTTGATTTTTACAGCCATATCTGGTCTCGTTCTTTTAAGCTTCTGCTTGACGGGTGGACATTCTTCCCGAAGTGGCAAGCGATGAACCACAATGTCAGTGTCAAGTCCGGGCATATCTTCGTAGGACCAAGCAAAGATGTCACTGTACTCTTGAAGCATCTCTATCAACCTTTGCTTGATGTCCTCTTGCAATGCAGCCCATATTCTGACATTTCTGACAACCTCTCCAGAACCCAAGTTGACGACCTCAATCTCTTCTTCATGAAGCAGGATGATCTTCTCTTCTTGTCTTAAGAGTCTAGCTAACTCTTCGGGAAAGTCTTCATCCTCGTCAATCTCTTCTTCAGCTTGAAATACCGGGTTATCAAAGTCAAAGCGAGTCATAGAAGATTCTTGATTGGTATCATCTGCAATGATGTGAGTCCTGCAATGAAAATGGTTAAGTGCTTCAAATGATATGCAAACAAACACATTGCCATTTTATTGTTAAAAATAAAACAAGAAAAACAGAGATCTCAAAATTTGAATGGAAAAACGCCCTTTGATTAATAGATGAAACAATATTCAAACATAAACAAGACAAGCCCTGAAATAACAAACCATTATGCTCCGGGTAGAACATAGGGTCGTACAATAATTGAAAAACAAAAGCATTACTGTTCATTGGTCACTTGGACAAATTCCTCAATGGACCAGTTGCATATACGCTGTCCTGGAAGGCATGGCTTGATCCAGGCATCCATACCACAGTCACTGTCTCCAGCTTCATCATCAGAAATGGCATTAAGCTGCTCGAAGAAGACACCCCCGCTAGTAAACCTGATCGGCCCCTTGAACTTCGGCGTGCTCTGTGAAGACGATGGGCGGTACCCTAGACCGAACTTGTCTTTCTTCTGAGGGATATCAATCACCTGCCCCCATCCTTGGGCTGAGCCAGCTTGCACCACAACCTACGCTTCTTTGAAAGAAGACATAGCCACCTCAGGCTCTTTTCTCACCACCGGCGCCTTATCCTTCAATTTAACGGTTTCAAACGCTTGACACAGGGTCTCATGAATCTCCCCATCTACTTCGACATACTTGAAAGAAGACAGGTGGCTAACCATGATGTCCTCTTCTCCACATACTGTCACCACACTTCCACCAACCATGTATTTTAACTTCTGATGCAGAGTCGATGTAACAGCTCCAGTTGAGTGGATCCATGGTCTGCCTAACAAACAACTATAAGCGGGCTGAATGTCCATGATATAAAATATAGCGTCGAAAACTTCTGGGCCCACTTGGATTGGCAAAGTCAGCTCACCAAAGACAGATCTCCGAGTACCGTCGAAATCATGTACAACCAAGTCACTTGGCATACAGGTAATGCCCCGAGTATCTAGCTTCATAAGTGCCTTCTTTGGTAGCACATTCAAAGATGACCCTGTGTCAACAAGGACATGGGACATAACCACTCCTCTACATTCAACTGAAATGTGCAGCGCACAATTGTGGTTTCTGCCTCTTGGCGTTAAGTCTAGATATGTTAATCCAAGGCCATTTCCCGCGTTTACATGCCCAACAACCCCTTCAAGTTGATTCACTGATATTTCCTGAGGCACAAAAGCGGTACTCAACACCTTCATCAATGCATTTCTATGAGCTTCGAAACTCAACAACAGCGATAATATCAAAATTTTGGAAGGTGTCTGCTGTAAGTGCTCGACTATCTTGTAGTCGCTTTTGTGTATCAGCCTCATGACTTCCTCCACATCATTCTCCAAAGATTCCCTTTCACCAGACTGGGAAGTTTCCTCAATTACCATCTTACCTTTCCCTCTATCTGTTTTTTCGGCCACCACTTCGGGCGATGCAAAGACCCTGCCGCTTCGGGTAATTGCCCCTGCTCCCACAACATTCTCTGCTGACTCCACAGGAAAACTTTTCAAATCTATCTTCTGACCATTACAATACACCTCAGCTCCGTAGTTCCACGGAATTGCTTTGGTGCTTTCATAAGGCACAGGTCCTGCTTTGGTAATAGTGATTGTTGGTGGCCTAGGAGGCGCTGAAATAGTTATAGTCTTGTATGGGATTGAGATCGTAGCGACCTCATCCATCTCCTCGCTTACTTCCTCAATAGGTTTCTGTAATACCCCAGATTTTGCCCTAAGATTTGTCATCGCATTTCATTGCATTTTTATTGCATTTAATCAATTACTAACAAATTTGTGTAGTCGTTTGACTTTTTGCAGGTAAATATCATATGGCATGCATTTTTTTTCTAATAAATAAAATGGCACAATTGGCAAGAGGACATGTGTAAGGAGTTGTGAGTGTGAGAGGGTCAGAAGGTTTTCTTCAGAAAAGAGGAGAGAGAAAGGGAGAAACAAAGGAGATCCCCAGAGAAGAAAGGCGGTCGTTCCCACAACTCGTCAGAAGGATTGGATCTCCAGTGTTCCCTTATTCAAACCTTTTTCACATTTACCAAAGCAAACCTCCGCTTCGTAGGTTAAATTACTAAACCTTTTGCCTTTTCATATTTATGTGCATATTTTGCCATGTTAATGTGTTTAGGTCCGTTAAATTACTAAACCTTTTGCTTTTTCATGTTTATGTGCATATTTTGCCATGTTAATCTCCATGTGTGTTTAGGTCACTAGATTTTAATATCAAAACCTTTTTTTAACAAAACCTTTTTTTAAAATCAAAACCCTTTTTTTAATTTATTATCAAAACCTTTTTTTTTAGTAAGACCTTTTTTAAAAAACTGAAAAGCCTTTTTGTTCCGAAGAAAAAAAAAACCTTTTTGTTCCCAAAAAAACTGAAAAACCTTTTCCCAAAAAAACTGAAAAGCCTTTTCCCAAAAAACTGAAAAGCCTTTTCACCCTTTTTTGTTCTAAAAAAAACTGAAAAGACTTTTTCCCCAAAAACTTTTTTTTATAATTTAAACTTAATTTTTTTTATAATTTTTAACTTAAATATTTTTTATTAAAAAATTAAAACCTTTTTTTTATAATTAAAATATTAAAAAAATTAAAACCTTTTCGTAAGGAACTCCTGATGTTTGATGTTTGTCGTGTCATTTTATGTACCTTTTATTACTTTTCTTTCTTTTGGCATTTCATGTGCATGCTCGAGGTTGAGATGTGCTTGTGGTGGCCACAGCCCCACACTATTTTCCTCCCTCACTTCATTCTAAGTGTCATTACATATTTTCATATTCTTCATGTTTTCAGAAATGTTTCTTTGTTTTTTTATACCCTCTGCCTTTATTACTTTTCTTATTTCTGTACCTTAATTATTCCTCCATATAATGATTTGTCATATTTTCACATTTTTTACAGTTTTATCCTTCCGAAGGATTAGGTCCAGCCTTTTGGCCGCTGAGTCAATAGCCTTACCCCTTTAATGAATCAAACCCTGTTTAGCCTAGGTGTCCCGCCGTGGGCAAAATTGCTTTTATCCTAGTGTTAGGCCAAAAGAGTCACCGTACTCTGTTTTAAGGTTTTCCGCCGTGGAATCCCTAATTAAACCCTATTTTAATTTTAATTAACATTTTTTTAACATAGAGATTGAAGTCTCTGAACAAACCTTGGCCACAGCCAAGACGTTTCTAACCTCCCTTTTGAGGGGAACTACAGTTACTCTGATTCCATTCCCGTAAGGATATGTAGGCACAAGATGCGATGTCTTGCCGAGTAAACTTAGAATTAACCCCTAGGTCTTTTTTAATTTTCAATCCTTTGTATATACCCTAAAGCAAAATAATTAATGAAATAATAAAAAAAAATAAACAAAAGGTTCCCGTAGAGTACTACGGAAGTTTAGGGTGCTAATACCTTCCCTAAATTTAACCAACCCCCGAACCTTAGATCTCTCCCTTTTAGATTTTTCCTTTCTTTAACCTTTCCTTCGGATAAATCAAAGACCGGTTGTAAATGAATTAAGAATCAAGTTAATCAATAGCTTGACATCCAAATTTCACCGCAACAGAAAATGGCGACTTCATTGGGGAGTCCTAACTATTGAGGGTTATCCCTATTTTGTTTACTTTTCTTTATATATTTGTTTTATTATATATTTTGCTCACTTGTATGTATATATTGGGGTACCTTACTTGGAGTTACTGTGTTGTGAGATAAGTCCTACACCCGGACTTGAGCGACCTTATGATAGGATGGCTGATATATTCGACGAGGCTTATAGGGAGTGAGTCCCGACTAAGCTAAATCGAGAATCACCGCTCAGTTGAGACACTTTCGAAAATGGTTCGGTTGATCGAGTGTAGTCGTGAAAACTTTTACCGTTATCGATTGGAGTCTGTGATACTGGGAACCGTAGTACCTTTACACCATCTTGACCTTATATAGGACGTAGTGCGGGAACTATGTGGGAGTAGTCCTACAATGGTTGCTACGCGATACTACACTCGAACGAGGTTCTCTTGAGAATATTATCGACCCTTGAGTCAGTCGAGAAGTTGATAATATCCAAAAGATGGGCTGATGACTTTGGGCACTGATTTAGAACCCTTGTTCTGCAGGTACAATCAACCTATAGTACATACCTCTTTGGGAAGGGTAGACCTTAACTCCATTCATTGTTCCTATAACTTAGGACCTTTTGTTTGCTTATGTGTATTTGTGCTTCGCATCCATAAAGCATCATATCATTTCTAGTTTCAAGGAATTCAGCAGTCCTTTGCAAATTCGAAAAGCCTTACATTTTAAAGTCTAAAATTTTTTCCAACTTTCTTAAAAAGCAATATTCGCAATCGACCGTTGAAATTCTTGAAACCATTGCATGGCATCAGCATCACATTTTTGCATTGCATTTGTCCCCCAGTTTCTCCTTCTTGGTCCTATCGTCTTCTAGTGTACCTTTGAGTCGTCAAGCTGATTCCTCGACACAGATATCAGACCAGAAACGGAACAGGAGTCACTTTGATCCTATTCTCATGACTTACACAGAGCTATATCCTGACTTAGTCCGGCAAGGACTGATTACTACAAAGGCTTTACCACCTCCTCTTAATCCTCCGGCTGGATTTAGGGCTGATCTCCATTGTGCTTCCCATGAGGGTGCCCCAGGCCATGACTTGGAGCATTGTTTTGCATTGAAGGCTAGAGTATGTGAATTGGTTAGAACTGGAATACTTGATTTTACAGACAGTCATCCGGATGTTCAGAAAAATCCCTTGTCAGTACATCGGAAATGAAGTTTTGTCACTAGGCCTTTTGTTTCTCGTTGTTTGCATTTTCCTTATTTTGTTTAAGTTGTTTGCTTTCAATTATGTTTGTACTTTCATTAACGAAATAAGCATTGCGACTTTTGATTCAATTCATTTCCGTCCATTTATTTGCATCTTTATGCTTTATTTTTCAAATGTTTACTTCTTGTCCAAAATTTTGATATGCTAAGATCGGAGGGAGGATGACGAAATGTTATACCCATAACTGCTGTCAGTATGCTTTTAATTAAACCTTGTTGGCGATGTAAGGCATTGTTTCAATTCCCAAACACTGGAGAAATAAGGAAGTTAATCCCTCGTCACCCCCTCTGGGCCTAGAAGTTGGAGTTACAAAAAACCCACAATTTTAACCTTGGGATGGGTAGTTCTCAGTTAACTTGGTTGTGTGTTCATACGATACACCTTTCATTAACAAATTTTCCTTCGCACACGTCAAACAAGTGTCGAAGATGTTTTCTAATCAAAAGGTCGATGATGGTTCACCGTAATCATTAAAATCAAACAGTCACTTTCCTTCACACAAAAAAATAATCAAAAGAAGCCCGCTAAGTCAAAACCTATGAAGGAGACTTAGGCAAAACTAGGGCATCCCGCTGAATGTAAACTTTAAAATAAACAGTTCAGGCAAAATTTAGGGATAATACAAAGAGATTTTTAAATCCTTATCTTGAAAATCCTCAATGTCAAAATAATCAAATGTTATAGGGGAGTAGTGACTGCCTTTTCATAGGTCCCTTTGACTTCTGAGTCATCATTGCTACGATAAATGAAATCCCTAACTTATGGGAACCTGAATGCATAGTATGAGTTAACTGAGCATAGGACTGAAGATCATCACGTAGATTGGGTGGGTACAAATAAATTTTGAGCCTTTATCTTTTGTTTCATAAACTGTGAACCAGGCCACATTACAACCCTCAAAAGACCTAATTGAAGCAAGGTTATTTTGAAAGTATACTACAGCAAGGTTGCGTAACCTGACTCCAAAAGATCCTTGCGAATCATTTATTTTGGCAGTACACCTTTGTTTTAAACTTTGAGCGTCTTGAACCGTTGTGTTCTGACTAACGACTCATGTATTTTCCATCTTTCAAAAATAATTTTTCAAAAATCGCATGAACTTTGCATTACCATGTTTGTATGAATATTTTTGTTTGCAAACTGGCTTTCCTCTAAGGAATTTTCAAACAATGAGAAACTTGGTCAAGTGATCTTATCAGGGGCAAGTTCCTTTTACATCCTGTCAAAGAATTAGTTCAAGATTTATTCAAGGCAATATCTTCTCAGATTTGGTTTATCCAGAGAATTGTTCAAGACCCAGACTGGGGCAAGCCCTCCGAGGATACAGCAAAACAGTCGATTCCACGAATTAGACAGCTGAAGCAATTATCAATTCATTTGACCTGGGGCAGTTTACTTGCATAATCCCTAAGCAGTTATTCATCATTCCTACAGTGACTATCAACTTGATACAGTTTAACAGAATGACAGTGATCTCCGTGTTAAGGAATCAGTCCTCCAGTTTTGTCATCTCACCAAAAGAGTCGAGCCTTGTCGTCGACGTCTGCATTTACATTTCTATCTTGGGTGCTTTAATCCCCATTTACATTTCTATCTTGGGTGCTTTACTCCCCATTTACATTTCTATCTTGGGTACTTTACTCCCCCATTTACATTTCTATCTTGGGTGCTTTATTCCCCATTTACCTCTCTATCTTGGGTGCTTTACTCCCCATTTACATTTCTATCTTGGGTGCTTTACTCCCCATTTACATTTCTATCTTGGGTGCTTTACTCCCCATTTACATTTCTATCTTGGGTGCTTTATTCCCCATTTACCTCTCTATCTTGGGTGCTTTACTCCCCATTTACATTTCTAGCTTGGGTCCTTTACTCCCCATTTATATTTTTATCTTGGGTGCTTTACTCCCCATTTACATTTTTATCTTGGGTGCTTTACTCCCCATTTACATTTCTATCCTGGGTGCTTTACTCCCCATTTACATGTCTATCTTGGGTGCTTTACTCCCCATTTACCTTCTATCCTTGGGTGTTTTATCCCCCATGTACCTTTATCCCGGGTGTTTTATTCCCCGTTTACTAGATATTCCTGGGTTTACCTAACACCATGGTGTTTTACCCCCATTTGCGTTTTTTCTCCCTGAGGTCGTGTTTTACTCGTGTCTTACCTTGTGGGCAAAATTTATTTACTTGGCATCATGGGTGTTTTATCCCCATTTGCGTTTTTCTCCTGAGCTCGTGTTTTACCCGCGTCTTACCTTGCGGACAATTTCTAATTTACTTGGCACCTATCAACAATTCTGTGTCGTGTCTACCCGACGTTCTTCCAAATATGACATGTCTTCTTCCCTAGTGCAATTCCTCGATGGGCCGTCCCCTGTGACGTTGTTTCGTCTGTATCCGTGCATTTGTCATTTTCATCATATGCATCATATCAGATTCATATCATATTTAGCATTATAGTTCGTTTTGTTTTGTCCATATCATTGCATAGCACTGCGTCTAAAGGCAAAATTTTCGGTTATCTGTATTTAAATCCCTCCACCACGATTTCTCGAGTCTCCGTTGCTCGAATCACCCGGTGAAGTTATTTAAATAGGGGCAACTGTAATACCCCAAATTTTGCCCTAAGATTTGTCATCGCATTTCATTGCATTTTTATTGCATTTAATCAATTACTAACAAATTTGTGTAGTCGTTTGACTTTTTGCAGGTAAATATCATATGGCATGCATTTTTTTTCTAATAAATAAAATGGCACAATTGGCAAGAGGACATGTGTAAGGAGTTGTGAGTGTGAGAGGGTCAGAAGGTTTTCTTCAGAAAAGAGGAGAGAGAAAGGGAGAAACAAAGGAGATCCCCAGAGAAGAAAGGCGGTCGTTCCCACAACTCGTCAGAAGGATTGGATCTCCAGTGTTCCCTTATTCAAACCTTTTTCACATTTACCGAAGTAAACCTCCGCTTCGTAGGTTAAATTACTAAACCCTTTGCCTTTTCATATTTATGTGCATATTTTGCCATGTTAATGTGTTTAGGTCCGTTAAATTACTAAACCTTTTGCTTTTTCATGTTTATGTGCATATTTTGCCATGTTAATCTCCATGTGTGTTTAGGTCACTAGATTTTAATATCAAAACCTTTTTTTAACAAAACCTTTTTTTAAAATCAAAACCCTTTTTTTTATTTATTATTAAAACCTTTTTTTTTTAGTAAGACCTTTTTTAAAAAACTGAAAAGCCTTTTTGTTCCGAAGAAAAAAAAAACCTTTTTGTTCCCAAAAAAACTGAAAAACCTTTTCCCAAAAGAACTGAAAAGCCTTTTCCCAAAAAACTGAAAAGCCTTTTCACCCTTTTTTGTTCTAAAAAAAACTGAAAAGACTTTTTCCCCAAAAACTTTTTTTTATAATTTAAACTTAATTTTTTTATAATTTTTAACTTAAATATTTTTTATTAAAAAATTAAAACCTTTTTTTTATAATTAAAATATTAAAAATATTAAAACCTTTTCGTAAGGAACTCCTGATGTTTGATGTTTGTCGTGTCATTTTATGTACCTTTTATTACTTTTCTTTCTTTTGGCATTTCATGTGCATGCTCGAGGTTGAGATGTGCTTGTGGTGGCCACAGCCCCATACTATTTTCCTCCCTCACTTCATTCTAAGTGTCATTACATATTTTCATATTCTTCATGTTTTCAGAAATGTTTCTTTGTTTTTTTATACCCTCTGCCTTTATTACTTTTCTTATTTATGTACCTTAATTATTCCTCCATATAATGATTTGTCATATTTTCACATTTTTTACAGTTTTATCCTTCCGAAGGATTAGGTCCAGCCTTTTGGCCGCTGAGTCAATAGCCTTACCCCTTTAATGAATCAAACCCTGTTTAGCCTAGGTGTCCCGCCGTAGGCAAAATTGCTTTTATCCTAGTGTTAGGCCAAAAGAGTCACCGTACTCTGTTTTAAGGTTTTCCGCCGTGGAATCCCTAATTTAACCCTATTTTAATTTTAATTAACATTTTTTTAACATAGAGATTGAAGTCTCTGAACAAACCTTGGCCACAGCCAAGACGTTTCTAACCTCCCTTTTGAGGGGAACTACAGTTACTCTGATTCCATTCCCGTAAGGATATGTAGGCACAAGATGCGATGTCTTGCCGAGTAAACTTAGAATTAACCCCTAGGTCTTTTTTAATTTTCAATCCTTTGTATATACCCTAAAGCAAAATAATTAATGAAATAAATAAATAAAAAATAAACAAAAGGTTCCCGTAGAGTACTACGGAAGTTTAGGGTGCTAATACCTTCCCTAAATTTAACCAACCCCCGAACCTTAGATCTCTCCCTTTTAGGTTTTTCCTTTCTTTAACCTTTCCTTCGGATAAATCAAAGACCGGTTGTAAATGAATTAAGATTCAAGTTAATCAATAGCTTGACATCCAAATTTCACCGCAACAGTTTCTTTTCTGCGGTTCGTTCAAACTGCAACGTCCCCTCATCTATCATTCCTTGGATATACTTTCTCAAATCAACGCATCCCTCAGGATGACTTAAACAATCAACACAATCCTCATTGCAACCTGGGAATACACCTCCTCCCAGCAATTTGTCTTTCACAAACTTCAATGGAGTTTTCAGTTTGTTCACATCCATTATCAAGTCTAAATCCTCCTCCACCAGAATAGCACCAACCCTAGCCTGCCCATGGTTTGGCATAGAGTTCGGCACAACATTAGGTGCATCATGAGAAAAATTTATTGCTTTACTGTCAATGAGATCTTGTAGCTTGTGTTTAAAAGCCTTGCAATCGTCAATAGAGTGACCAGGCGGCCTAGAGTGAAACTCGCAACGTGCATTTGCGTCATAGCCGGGTGGGGGAGTACCTGTTAAAGGAGCTAGAGTCCTTTTCTGAATCAATTGCAGCTGTAATAAAGTCTGAAGCACTTGAGAGTAGGGCATTGGTGGAGTGTCAAATACTCTATTCGGCCTGGCCCAATCGGGATACCTCCTGTAACCTTGCTGGTTTTGTTGTTGTGGATGATACTGTCTTTGCTGTTGTTGTTGTTGTGGTTGCACAAGAATAGTGACACTGGCCACTTGCTGTTGGCGATATTGGTTATGTGGTTGACCCCTTCCTCTCCCTCTAGAACTTGTCACTGAGCTAACGTCACCTTCATGCTTCTTGTTCCCAAATACCTTCTTTCCTCCTCCTCCAGATGAGGGTACTTCTCCCGCCTAAATCTTTCCGAGCTTGATGTCATTTTCCACCCTTTCACCGGTGATTATCAAGTCTGAAAAACTTCCAGACATACTGCTTATAAGCTTTTCATAGTACACCCCTGGTAAAGTAGAAACAAACATGTCCACAAGCTCCCTTTCTACCATTGGTGGTTGTACCCTAGCAGCAAGCTCTCGCCACCTCTGGGTGCATTCTTTAAAGCATTCGTTATTCTTTTGGGAAAGATTCTGCAACTGGACTCTATTTGGTGCAAGGTCACTGTTGTACTGATAGTGCCTTACAAAAGCTTTGGCCAGGTCTTTCCAGCTGCGGACGTTAGTGGGCTCTAGCCCCATGTACCACTCCAAAGAGGGACCGAACAGGATGTCCTGGAAAAAGTGCATCAAGAGTTTTTCGTCGTCCGAGTACGCGGACATCTTTCTATAGTACGAGCGTAGGTGAACCCTCGGGCAAGTAGTGCCTTTGTACTTATCGAAGTCAGGAACTTTGAATCTGTGAGGCACTCTCAAGCATGGGATTAGCCCCAGGTTATACATATCCAGCCCCATAGAATTTTGGCATTCAAGAGATCTCATCTTCTCTTCGATCATCTTTATCCTTCTGTCAGCCTCAGAAGGTATTTCAGCATTTACAAACCTTGGAGTGAATACATCCTCCTACCTATCCTCATTCCAAGTGTGGTCCATGATACCATGTACAGCACCTGTGGTGTCGAGGCCAAAGTCGTTTCCATTACCATTACCCCCATTAGCAAAAGCAGCATGATTAAACCTGCCGTATTTCCAGCACCAGCAACGTGACCATCCCCTCCAGCAGTAGGGATGACTAAAGTTGGCATAGAATTGTCCGCACGAGGAGTTTCTTTATGAGGAGGGTTAGAAGTAACCCCACCATGTAGCACCCCATCACTATCAACTCGCGCAATCACAGGTTGCACTAAAGTCTGGAGCTGCGCCTGGCCACTAGCAACCCCTTGCATGACCTTCATCAGTTGTGCCATACGATCTCTCATCTCTTGCATTTCTACCTGCATCTGATCCATCAGCCTTTTCTGGTTTCCTCTAGTACCATAGCGGTGAGTTATCTGATCTGCAATCCTGAAACACTAGTAGCACAAGAAACAATATAAGGTTAATAGTTTTGATGCACCTGCAAATGCGAGAAACATGCTAAAATGCAAACATGTATATATGAAAATAAGGAAATTTCCCCCATGATTCTAGTTTCGGGATAACAACCAAGACAATGGAGATACCCATAGACAAGCATAGAAGAAAAACTCCTTATATATACAAACATAAGCCCATAGGCAAAGTACGAACAGCAAATAAGTACAATCAGAAAAGGACCTCAACCAACAGGTCTGGTGATGGTCCATACAAAAGTTTACGCTACAGAAAATAAAGAAACAAATCAAACTGGATGGCGAGACTGGAAATCCTTCAGCAACGTCTGTGTATCCGGATGGTCTGGCCTAGCGAGCAAACCACGTATAAGCGACTCCTGCTGACTGATAGTGGACTGAAGATCCTCGACCCAGTCCTCCTTCCCAACAACCTCCTCAAGTCTACGCTTCTTAGCACTAGCTCCCTCTCTATGCTCCTCCAAGGTTGCAAGCGCTTCATATAGTTTGCAGTCACTATGTCTCATGAGCGAAGCTTCCTTTGAGATTTCCTCATCTTTAGCTTTGAGCTGAGCCTTCTGTTTGATGATATGCGCCTTCAACTGGTCGTCACGCTGCTTGCTGTTGGACATGGCAGCGTTCCATTGAGCCTCAAACTTGGAAATCCGCGAATAGGCCCTATTCGACTCTTGCTTTTTAGTAACAAGCACAATACTAACCGCATTTATGTCTAAACCCAACCGCTCTCTATCGCTCATCCCCTTAGTCAAGTCTGTTCCCAGTTTATTCACCAACTCAGTTTGCTTTTTCAAAGCATACTTTGCTTCAACCCTCTCACTTCTGAGTTGAGCAATCTCACTCTCCAACTCTTCGTTTGTCTTCTGCAACTCTTCCTTTTCGTGACATACCTGATTATACCTTTGGATGTCCACTGTAGTAGGCTCCTCAATCACGGGAGGGAAAACAAGCTCCACTGGAGGATATGGCATCAAGAACTTCGTGGCCCTCTCATGAATCCAAGCCACATAGGGGTCATATGCCTGACTGTTGCTCTTCCCTAATAGTGCTTTTCCTCTCCTATGGACACTTCGCCAAGCGCGCTCAAGTCTGATCAAATCATCACCCTCTAACAAACCCATGAGATACAGAGATTCTTGTATCTCTTCTTCTTTTGGAGCGTCCCTGAGAGCATATCTGAATTGTCGTACCAACAGAGAAGGTTATAGTTGACGCACCCTTTCCTTCCGACCAGGGGTACGTTAGGAAAACCACCACAACTATAAATAATGTTTGTGCCGAGCATGTCTCTATCAAACCAAATAATATCCTTGGCAGTCAAGCCCATCATCCTCTCAGACCACTCTGAGGTAGCAACAGTATCCACAAACTGACCAGTCTTAGGCATGTGACTCATCAACCATCTATAAAGCAGAGGAACACAACATGAGACGTTCTTTCCCCTTCGGTTTTCATTCTTGTGGTGCACAGAATGATAAACGTCTCCTAAGAGTGTAGGGACCGGATTCCCTGAGGCTAGCAGGTAGAAAGCATCCACGTCTACAAAGTCAGGCAAATTCGGAAACAAAACAATGCCATAAATGCAAAGTGCCAGAATAGCACTAAACACAATCCAACAACCATTCTTAGCGAACTTCTGAGCTTTCTCAACAAGAAATGGTAACAGAAAACCATAAGTTCCTTTCCTCTCAAGTAGCTTCCCCTTTAACTCTGTAGCGTCCAAATGTAATATAGCAGCGAGCACAGCCAAATCAGGCTCCGCATCTATGTGGACAAAAGGCATCTGATCACGAATAGGCACCCCCAACATATCAGAATACTCTCCCAAAGTAGGCACCAAAACAAAATCCGGAAAGACAAAGCACCTCAATTGGGCGTCGTAGAACTGCAAAAGAGTGTAGATACCACTGATCTTAAAGGATGAGGGTTTGCAGACACATCTGGCCAATCTCTCATAATCTTGTCTAAACTGTTCCATCACACTCGCTTCAGCCATAGCAATCAGACTCCTCAAAAAACTGACATCCGGGGTAGGAAACCTGTAAGAAACTGTCCTTTTCAAGGGCTCCATGTCAAGAACGAAGAACAGAACCACTAGAATCAGAAGGGAAATATACACCTGCAACATAAATACATGTTAATGAAGAGATGCAAATGCAACAGAGGATCAAGCTTGTTGTGCTGTAGCTTGAGAAGAATCAGCGCTTCGCTTTAGTACTGACAAATCACTGACATAAGAACCCCTTTGTACCATGAACACAGGTTCACACTGTCAAGAACTGGGTAGTCTGGAGGTCAAAGTTTCCTGCATAACCCACCCACTCAAAGGTATGGACCTATCCACTGACAAGGTTCGGCATCTTATGCGTTCATCAGCGTCACAGACTTTCAAGAAATGATGATACGTTCACCATCTCTGGTTTGGCATCATCATCTCTCGAAGAGGCCTCACTTAGCTGAATCCCAAATGATCGGTCCCCAGAGTCAACAACCCTCAAATCCAAATTCCAGTCGGATCCTAAGGATCAGAAAGGAAATCGTCAAAGAGAATCTCGTCTGAGCGTGAATTTCGTAGGGAACTGTGTCTGCTAAGCAAACAGGTCCACCCACTAGTCTCCACTACTAATACTAGGTTTGTACTCAAGCCCAGGTCCGGCTTATCACTCAATGGAACTTCCCTCCCCACAACACAGCAAGCATGATACAATGCGGAAAGTAAAATGCGGAAGTAAATAAAGATAAAGCACATATATACACACACCCAAAAAGAAAACACACAAGCGCTAGGATTGACTCGCATAGGGGATATTCCTGTCCCCAGCAGAGTCGCCAGCTGTCGCTACCGCGAAAAAAGAGGCCGACAATAACTAACAGAGTTGCCACCTCTCGTTATTTATCCCAAAGTAGGGAAAGGAAACAATCGGAAAAAACCTGACGAAAACGGGAAGAGACAAGGTCATCGCAACCAAGTCCTAGGTTTGGGAGTCGTTTACGCAAGGGGAAGGTATGAGCACCCCTCACGTCCGTCGTACTCGAAGGGATCCATGCATGTGTTGTCTATCTAAAAGGGTGTGTAAACTATCTACGCTAATGGCTTATGGACAAAAGAAAAAGAAAAAAGGACTGACTCGGCAGAGCATTGCCGCTCTGTGCCTACGTACTCCCTCGTGCAATGGGAAAGTCAGAGTCAACGTAGTTCGCCTAACTACGGCTAAAGAAAGGGAGAAGGTTTCTCACCAAGACATCGCGTCTTGTGCCTACGTACTTTCATCTGGTATGAAATATCAGATCAAACGTAGTTCGGGCTAAAAGGGAACACAGGTTGCTCAAGAGTTTTACCCGAGTAGGGTTAACAAACAGTTCTAGCAGTTTGGTGTATGCAGCTCGACCATTGGAGACTTAGGCGTTACCGTTTGCGATAGGACTGAAAGTTAACAACACTCTTGTTTATGAAAAGGTTTACCTGATTAAGATCCCGAAGGATAAAAAGGTTTGAAGTATTTTTGTGTTTTTTAAAGAAGAAGTGTTTTGAATTAGAGTGTTCATATGTATGTTGTAAAAAAGTCTAAAACCTAGAATCGGATGCGTCGCATATCGTCCTAAGGACGTATACTAAACACTCTAGGAAATTGAGAGGTAACCGCTCAATCACCATTTCCCAAGTATAAGGCTCATGGCACAACATTCATTATATTTATTAAGTGGATTGAAGTTGTTTGAAGATGAGAAGAGAAAGGGACAAACTAGAGGGGGACTAGACCAAACCCTAAAAGTTGTCATGCAAAGTGCACCTAAAGTTAGGATTACCAAAGGGAAACCTCTACCTAATGCTATCATGCATGGTTAGAACCCTAATATCTATCATAACCTCTCTTGAACAAGAGAGGTTAGAAATCCTAAGGGGAGGAAGACAAAAGAAGAAGAAGAAGAAAGAACAATGGAAACATGCAAATAAGAGAATGCATATATGAAATGCACAAGAACACATAGAATGAAAGTGGGAGGAAAACATGTGTGGGGAAGTAGCCACCACAAGCTCATCTCAACCAAGCATGCATATGAAGATGCAAAGAGAAAAGGGAGAGAGATGCATCAAAAACAAGTAACAAAAACAATGAGAAAAAGTCCTCATGGATTCATTACTTTAGTTAAGCTTTAAGTTCCTCCTAAGGAGGGACCAAGCAACCTTAAATAACATTCCAAAGTCATGGGACAGAATGGAGGATGAGGAGAGAGTGCACAAATGCAAAAGCAAACATAACACAAGAGAAAGCAAGCATACGGACAAAGGAAAAGCAAGAAAGCTCCACATAGAAACCCTAATCAAAAGACTCAAAAGATGAACACAAATGAGCAAGCAAAAAGAAGTGTCATGACCTAAAATTGAACCAAAAACATCCTTAACATGTTAGCAACATGAATTACAAGGCATTGAAAGCTCAAGGGATCCAAAAGTGTCATATCCAAGTCAAACTAGGTCAAGATGTGTGTGGGAACCTCCCTTGGAGATGACTTGACTTGCAAGTCATCTCAAAATTAGGAAAAAGGCTCAACAAATACCAAATAAAATGCACAAGGCAGCCACACAAGTTGGCAAACAGAAGCCAAAGGAACAAGGTCCATATCCCCTCAAAGCACCATCAAAATAAAATTGAATTCAAGATGTACCACTTTGAAATGGGAAAATCGAGGGTTAAAAGGAAAGCATCAAAAGTCAACCCTAAAGTCAACCATCCAGGGGCAAAATGGTCCTCAAAAATTGTTCAACCCATCAAGAGTACGAGGGAAAATTTTCATTCATTGGACCAAAGGGGAAAGGGAGAAACAATTAAAAGAAACCACAATGTCACAATTTAATTCAAATAAAACCTCTCCAACTAATTAATTCATTTTTAAATGAAAAATAAAATAAAAATACCATAAAATAAAAGACAAGTCAAAGAGACTAAAACATATTTTTGATGAACTTTAATAGTTGGAGAAGTATTTATAATGAATTAAATTGAAACAAGAACAAAACAGAAAAATAAAACAAAAATAAAAGAAAAAGAATAAATGCGTGGTGCAATAAGCAATGAAATTCAGTTCAAAAACTGAGCTGGGCCAAAAGGGGGGTGCATATAGCAGCCCCAGCCCAACGTGCCAAAATTCAGAAAAACAAACATGAATTGAGTGTGTGCTGGTCAACAGGTGTACACGATGGTCAATCAACCTGGGAACGCTTGATCAAAAGTAATATGATCAAGTGGACTAAATGGTGCCAGCAAATAAATGAAATTCAAAACTGATTTGGTGTTGCACGGTCAAACACATACCATCGTGTTTCTTAATCATGTGGACCAAAATGAAAACAAACAGATCAGACGGTGAGGGAGTTGTCTTCTCCATTGAGAAGTCAACCAAACCAAGATGATAAACTAGTCCCGCCGGAGCAACAGTTCGGTCATCTTCCCCACGTCTCCGGTCGCCGCGAATATTGAACCAAACAACACAGAAAGTTATACCCCACCAAATCCAATGAAATTTATATGTAAACTCATCTACGGATCAAGGGGAACTCAATTCCAACCATAGTTTTCATTTTTGAGCAACAAATAAGCCAAATCGAAGACAAATGTGAAATGTGCACAAGCTGTGAAACTTAAAATTAGCCAACCAAAATGTCCAGAATGCATCTACAACTCACAAGGAGTTCAAATCCATGTTTCATTGGCTCTAAAAGCTCAAGAATGAGCCAAAATTCAAACAACAAGAAATATGCATCACACTGAAAACACACCAAATGCCAGTTCATTTTATTCATTAACGATCTACATTGTTTCTATGTCTCAAGAATGCAATAATGGCGCAGAATCAAGGCTTAAAATGAGAGATATGGTGATTTTGAATTTACCTAGTGGAGCACCTCCATTGGGTCTTGTCTATGGCTGATTCTTTGAGCAAACCACCCAGAAACGTTCCAAATGCCTTAAGGAAACTTTTGATCAACTCAATTTGGCTTGCAATTGTGTGTAGATCCAAAATCGATTTTCACCTTGCTCTCTTTTTTTCAACTTTCTATTTCAGCCAAATCAACACCAAAACGAGCTCTCTAGGTCTGGGAAGTTTTCTAGTCTTATATATGTTGGGTTCATGTGAGAATGGTGCTCCAATTCAAGTCCCAAAGCCCAATTCACAAATCAATTTTTCACACTTTTTCCACTTGCCATACGTGTATTTTTCCACTGCACCAACCTGGATTTTGTTTCAAATCAACTCCAAATGACTTGAGCTGATCAGAGGGCCAAGAATTAAGCCTTGCTTTGATCTTATGGTTGATTTTCAACTTGTTACTTCAAGATGAAGAAACCATGAAAATGACCAATTTAAAGACCTCAAATTTCAAATGTGAAAATGGCAATGTCTTTGGAACATTATTTGCACTCAGAAAATGCACAAATTTGCCTTGAGAAAGTTCAAAATCATTTAAATCTCAATTTCTCATTTTAAGCCTTCTTTATGAAAAATTCAAACACCCAATCTTCAATCCAAGCTCCAACCATGATAAGAAATGATTTGGTAATGAAAATGGCCCTATTTGGAGCAAGTTTCATGTTGAAAAGATTTCCCTTTGAAGTACTTAAGTTGGTGAAATGGACCTATAATCTTACTTTCCCAAAATACCCCTGACTTGTAACCCTCATAACTTGAGTTCTACAAATCAGATGAAAGACTTCTAGTACTTTTTAGAAAGCTGAGACCAAGCCATACAACTTTCATGTTGGCCAAAAGTTGAGGAGAAACATCCTTCTAGGTAAAAAATGGCTTGGAAGTTGGTTGACTTTTGTTGACCAAAATCACATCCCTCTGATGACCTGTAACTTGTCTGGATCATAACTTGAGTTCTATAAATCCAATCAAGGACTTCTAGTACTCAAAAGAAAGCTAAGAAAATTCCCTAAAAGTTCCATGTTGGAAAAAAGTTGAGATGAGACTTTTATCTTAAGGTAGGTGGTCTTGAATTCAGGCATTAAATAAGGGATTTTACCTTGAGAACCCTAATTTAGTAACTTCTCACACTCTTGATCCTTGATGAATTGATCTTGAAATGATATATTAGACCTCTCAACACAACATCACATGAACATCGAGACTTGGAATTGAGTTGTAACCTCCTTCAATTTCACAGTTAACTGAGTATTTACCAGATGAAAACCCTATATGCCACACTTTTGACTGGGGCTTGTTCCACTTCACACAACAACTTGAATAAGCTTCAAATGGCTCTCAAGGTACTCAATAAGCTCTCTCAACATCCCATACCCCTAATCATGCATCCACAATCCCCTTATGCTCTTTAGTTGGCCTCCAAGTTAAGAGATGACCCACACATATCCATCCATCCTTTCACAAGACATTGACCACTTCAAGATGTCCTGATGACCATTCAAGCTTGAGTAACAACCCTTGCTTAGGCTCAACTCTCTGAGTAGACTCCTCTTGAAATGCACAAACTCTTGATCCCCTGTTCAATGAAAAATGCTATGCAATGCAAATGCTAGAACAAAATGAAATGAAACATAAACCAAGTTAAGAAAAGGTTGAGCAAATTTTGGGGTGCAACACTGACGTTCATCACAATTCGAATTAAAAGGTTCTCGTTGAGTACAACAGACGTGAAGGGTGCTAATACCTCCCCCTCGTGTAACCGTCTCCCAAACCTGGAACATTGGTTGCGACGACCATCATTCTTGTCCTTTCATTTTAAAAGGTTTTCTCGATATTTTCCTTTCCCATTTTGGGATAAATAAAGTTCGACGGAGACTCTGTCGAACCGCATCTCCGCGCCTTTAGCGCGAAGGTCGTATGTTCTCGGTTGATTTTTCAAGGTGCGACAGCTGGCGACTCTGCTGGGGAAATGATTGCTCCATACAAGAGAGATTTGAGCCTATCATAGTTCGAATTGCGAGCTTGTTAGCTTCGCTTATTTTTTTTCTTCTCACTTATTTATTTGCTCTTCTATCCTTATCTTTGTTGCTTTTGATTATTGTAGCATTGTTGGGTTGCTCCGCTTATGGATACTTTATGAGATAAACCCTAGGATTAGGATGGTGGTTGTATAGTGGAGACTTGCGTGGGTTCTTTCATGTAAGGCCGAAGCGAAAACCCCGCTTGGAGTAGATTCCCTTAGAAATGTTATTATTGTGGTGAGTCTTTGTCATAGCAATAATGCTTTTGAGCCTGAATCGTTGATCCCAAGGACCGTTAACCCGTTCTATCCATGGTGGTTGGTAGTGTTAACTCCTTTTGGATTAATACGAATGCCCAATCAGATGAGATCCCTTGAACGTATTACTTCCTGACAGTAATATTTTCAACTCTGATCTATGACTCTGAGAACCTGGTTTAGAACCTGTGTGTCGATGGTTATGTAGTTAACGCCTCCAAGAAGTCTTTCTCGTGTAGAAGATACGAAAACCTAACCTAGAGGAGATCCTTTAGAGGATATTATTGTCATGATGAGGATTTTTCATGGATATAATATCTTTGAAAGATATCCAGGACTCTAAGCACTTATCCATTTTAGATTCCTACCTGTGAGGTTTCTTTGAGTAGTGACTTTGGTTCTTGACCCGTTCCTCCGGCCAACCTCAGAACTGGTTGAACTTGTGGTCCTGCAATCCTGGATCTTACATCTTGCATTTTATATCATTTGCATTGCATTGCATCTGTTGTGTATCTTGCATTTTCAGTCTTTCAGCAAAATCTCACTTCTTCTTCTTTCCTCTCTAGTAAATCAAGTTGATTCCTTGACACCAGTACGCAACTAGAGCCAATACTAGACATATGATGGAGCAGATTCAGCAAGAGCAAGCCTCTTTCAGAGAGGAGTTAGACTCCATCAAGGAAAATATTGACCAAATCCTAGAAGCCATCACCACAGCCAGAAAGGAAGAAGAGCTGCGAGAAGCTGCTGTCGTCAACAACAATGGTCAGGTGCAAGGGTCTACCTGAAGGCTCTCAGTTCCTATTCCCAACCCCTATGGGATGCTAATGAACTTCACTACCGCGGCTAAAGGAACCACTTCTCAACCAATCCCAACACTTGGAGTTACTGTTGGAGCCATCCTGCAAGCCCAACCTATTGTTCTTCAGATCCTTATTCCTCATGCTGAAGAGAATCTGCTAGACCAGTATGAGGATGTTCAAAACTATCAAGTTGCTATCCCCATTGCCAGTCCTGTTACTGCTCAGGATTCAGAAGCCATCAAGATGTGCCACGATCTAGCCGAAAAACTCCGAGTCATGGAGGGGCGCAATTCAAATTCCCTCAGTGCTCTGGAACGTTTCTTGGTGCCTGATGTTGTCATTCCTCACAAGTTCAAAGCACCAGAATTCCCAAAATACAAAGGCCTCAGTTGCCCAAACATTCATCTGAAGATGTATTGTCGCAAAATAGGTGCCTATGCCAGAGACGAAAAGCTTATGATTCATTGCTTCCAAAACAACTTGTATGGGGCATCACTCGAATGGTATATGCAGCTAGAGCGTAGCAGTGTGTGCACTTGGGCTGAGCTAGATGATGCGTTCATCAATTAGTACAAACATAACACCGACCTTGCTCCTAACCGTACTCAATTTTAGAGTATGGCTCAAAAGGACAGCGAATCCTTCAAAAAGTACGCGCAACGATGAAGCGAGCTAGCTGCAAAGGTGCACCCACCTTTGGTTGATCGTAAGCTGATTGACATCTTCATGGGTACCTTGCAAAGCCAGTACTATGAAAAAATGATCGGTAGTGTTTCTGCTAGATTCTATGACTTGGTGATCGTTGGGGAATGAATCGAAGAAGGGTTGAAGAGCGGAAAGATCCAAGGGGGTCTAGCAGTCAGGCTGAAACTAAGAAGCCTTTTAACAGATACAAGAAGAAAGAGGGCGAAACAAATGCCATCTCTACGCAGAAAGGGCAAGCTACTCAACAAGCTTCTGCTCCTATGCCTTATCAGATCCTTTACTTCCAATATATGTATGTTGTTGTTGTGCAATACACTTCAATGCCTTATCCTCCAGCGGTTCAAGCTTTTCAAGCTCAAATGCCTCAGCAATAGGCTCCTCAACAACAATCATACAATTAGCAAGGGTATCAGTACCCTCCTCAGCATCAACAACTGTAAGTTGTTCAACAACAGCAAGCTGCTCGACAACAACGTTAGCCTAATCAGAAGAGGACGTGGAAGCCAGACCGAGTCTTTGATCGTCTACCAATGCCATATGTTCAGATATTTTCTCAATTGTTGGAGAAAAAGGTCGTTGCTTTGAGAGATTTAGCTCCCCCAACTGTCATTCCTGCTGACTATGATGCAAACGCCCATTGTGAGTTTCATAAGGGTGCTCCATGGCATACAATCGAGAACTGCAGGGCTTTCAAGCATAAATTTTAGGACATGATCAATAGGAATGCTATCAACTTTAATGGGAAACTCCAAATCTCATCAACAATCCAATGTCGCCTCCAAGCTAGTTCCAGTATCAAGTCAAGTCAAGTTCATATCCCCGAAGAAGGCAGACATGATGCCATTTCATCTTTTGCATTCTTGTATTTCTGTCTTTATTTGTTTAAGTACTATATGCTTTGAGCATTGTCGCTCGTATTTGGTTTTCATTAATGTATTTTTTTATGCATGTTTTGAATTAGTTATGTCGTATTCACTCTTTATTTTCACTTATCACAAATCACATACACATATCTTGCCCACTTCACTCTTTATCAATTGTTGTTTAGCATGATTGGAGGGAGGATGATAAAAATGAAATACCCATAATTGCAAACTGTATGCTTTCAGACAGAATCTCGTTGATGATGTACATGCATTGTTTCGGTCCCTAAACACTGGAGAGACAAGGACTTAACCCCTAGTAAACCACTTCGAGCCTATAAGTAGTAGTTTCCTTTGGATCTACAAACCTTTACATGTAACCCGGGGCAGGGTAGTGTTCAGTTAATCTAATTACGCATACAAGTCACAAAGAAAAATCTAAAATACATGACATTTGTTTATCAATGACCCATGACTTGGCAGTCACAATCCTCCAACAAAATTCAAAAACAAAAGTCTGCTAATTCGAGCACCTCAAAGGAGACTTAGGAAAAAAATCAAGGCAATCCCGATGGATCTGACAAGCAAAATCAGTCCATGCAAAAGCTAGGGATCAAAAACAAGATCAAAAGAGGTCCTCAAACCCTCAACAAAAGAAAAATTAGATTCAGTGGCCCTTCATATCAAAATCAAAAGGGTCACTGACTTCCATCAAAAACAAAATAAGGTGACTGCCGTTTCGAGCAAACCTTGAATCATCAAGTTTACACCGTCAAGATAAGTATATGCAAAATTAGCTGAACGTAGGACTGGAGATCATCGCGAAGAAGGGATGGTACGAATCATACTTTGAGCTTAATATCCTTTGTTTCCTAAACCGTGAACTAGGCCATGTTACAACCCTCGAAAGACCTAATTGAGGTGAGGTTTATTCTGAAAGCATGCTATTGCAAGGTTACGTAAACATACTCCTCACATATTTGCTAATCATCAGCATTGGTGTCATTTTCCTTGCTATATCTTTTGCACCTAAGCAAAATTAGCACAACGTCTGGGCTAACGATCCATTCGTCTCTCACTATCACGACACTTCAATAAACAACTCTTTTCAAAACTTGCATAAACTTTGCATTAAGATTATCATTTGTGAATGTGCAATTTTAATTGAAAATCACTGCTAGACATCCAAGACACTCCAGCAAGGGGCATTCAAAGAGGAATTTGAACTTTCAGTGGCTGACACGAAGCAAGGCTACCTCAAAACCCACGGGCCGGGGCAAGTCTTTCAACAGCTCAATCAAGGGCAAGTCATCTCAAAGCATCAAAGTTCAGCTTCCACTTCAGAACTAGTTAATCAGGGGAAGACCATTACCGTGTTCAGACTGGGGCAAGACCAGGTCATCCTGACCATTAAGCAAAGTTGTGATCTTATCTGAAGCAAGTTCACAACAAATCACCAAGTACTCAGACTTGGGGAATCAAAAGCATTTTCGTCTGCTCCAATCATGGCGTCTTCAACAAATTATGTGTCGAGGAAATCCAATCCTCCCACCACCCAAAGTCCAATCCGCATTGGCAACTACCAAAAGTCCACCACGTTGGCACCTTCACCTGCATATTTAATTACCTGTCTACAATCATACGCATCGCATTTGATATCATCAGCATCATTTGCATCATATACATACCAAAACCAAGCATACTTCCCCAGCATTTGCATCTCTGTGCATCAGCATTTGCATTTGCATTTCCATTTGATATGGAACTTCATTATCATCAAGCATTCATACATATGCAAGTCAAGTTCCAGGATCAATCTCTAGATTTCCAAGATGATCTTCAGCCCAGTCAGGGGTATCTTCTGCAAGACCGTGGATTTCCCCCAAGAAGTTGTACCAACCTTGTGTTGGTTAAGTTCAAGATTTCCAAGACAAATATTCAACCCAGCCAGGGACATGTTCTTCAAGACCGTGGGTATCCCCCCACAAAATTGTATCAACCTTTTGTTGGTCAAGTTCTAGAGTTTCAAAGCAAGATTCAACCCAGTCAAGGGCTCTTCCTGCAAATCTGTGGGTGTTCTTCATGATGTCATATCAACCTCTTGTTGATCAAGACAAGACATCAAAAGCAAAACTCAACCCAACCAGGGGCATCTTCTCTAGAGTTCATGGGCGTTCCTCATGAAGTTACTTTAACCTTTTATTGTCAAAGTTGTGATCTCCAAGCAAGTTAGTGAGCGTTCCTCATTGAACTGTGTTTTCAACCTTTTGTTGTTGAAGTGGGCGTCCCCAATTCAGCCAGTGGCATTTCTCCGAGTCAGCGGGCGTTCCCCTGTGATTTGTTTCAATTCAACCATTCTCTTGGGTGTTCCCCATTGGGTTGGCTCCTTTCGACCTTTTGTTGACGAGGATTGTGTTCCTCAGTGACTTCTTTGCTTCAATATTTTGTTGATGTCTAAAATAAGCCTCACTTATCATACCTCTAAGCAAACTTGACTTTTGTCAATTACCTCACTATCATCCTTTTGGTGATAACCAAACCTCGTCAGTTCATCCTAGCCTGCATCTTCTTGTTGTTGGTGGCCTTCAAATCTGGGAAGTTCCTATCATCCTTTTTGTGGTAGTAACTTGTGTGCATGTATCGCTCTATCATCCTTTTGGTGATAGGTCTGTCATCCTTTTGGTGCCAGATTATGTGAGTGTTCCCTACATCCTTTTGGTGTCAGGGTTGTGTGTGTTTCGCTATGTCATCCTCTTGGTGATAGGTTTGTCATCCTTTTGGTGTTAGATTGTGCGAGTGTTCTCCATTATCCTTTTGGTAATGTATCCTTACATCCTTTTGGTTCCAGATTGTGTGAGTGTTCCCTGCATCCTTTTGGTGTCAGGGATGTGTGTGTGTGTGTGTGTTACTCTATCATCCTTTTGGTGATAGGTCTGTCATCCTTTTGGTGCCAAATTGTGCGAGTGTTCTCCATTATCCTTTTGGTAATGGATCCTTACATCCTTTTGGTGTCAGGGCTGTGTGTATGTGTGTCGCTCTATTATCCTTTTTGTGATGGGCCTATCACCCTTTTCGTGTCAGATTGTGCGAGTGTTATCCATTATCCTTTTAGTAATGGACCCCTACATCCTTCTGGTGTCAGGGTTGCATGTGTGTGTATGTCACTCTATCATCCTTTTGGTGATGAGTTTGTCATCCTTTTGGTGTCATATTATGCGAGTGTGCTCCATTATCCTTTTAGTAATTGACCCATACATCCTTTTGGTGTCAGGGTTGTGTGTGTGAGTTTTCTCTATCATCCTTTTGGTGATGGGTCTGTGATCCTTTTAGTGTCAGATTGTGCGAGTGTTCTCCACTATCCTTTTGGTAATGGATGTAACACCCTTCTAAACCCCGCGGAATATATATAAATAATCAGAGTAATATCACGCATCTCACAAAAAGAGTGTCACATATAATTTCAAAACATCACACAAATACTTGTCATGCTCATTAACACTTAAATTAAATTCATACTTTTTATAAACTTTCACCTTAGCATGTAGCAATGGATTTACTTTAATCATAAAAGATGTAATGAAACTCTCATACTCATCACATTTATAACCAATACTTAGGCATAAAAGCCAAACCTTCACATAATTCAAATAAACATAACAACATAGAGTAGAGTACATAATGTATCTCTCAAAAATAAACCGAAATCTCCCTAGTGTTACATGACCAGAGCACGACTTGACCCAACATAAATAAAGACACGAATCAAGCTACTCCAATAGCTACCTCGCGCTAGAAGCAACTCTACTCCTCAGTACCTGAGTGATGTCGTATAAAACATCATTCCAATAGAAGGGCGAGAATTCACATAATTATTGAAATTATAAGATAATAATTAATTTAAGGCATACGAGCATAATTACAATTATTCTCACACTTCAAAGTTTCATCAGCAAAGCATCACTCAAGTAGTCATACTGTTCATAAATACATACTCACAATTCCATAATTTCATATATTTCACATAATCTCATATCACAAACATACACAATGAGACTCAACACAAGACTCAAATGCAATGCATGCCATGTGGTACCAACACTTGTTATTATTTTTCGGTTTTTACATCTAAACCGGGTCCGGTCCCTAGACCAATAACACACAAAAGTGCATTCCCTAAGCTTTCAAACTCCGCTCTAGGTTTGGGGCAAGTCACTAGCTCCCACAAAACTAACAAGCATTGCCTCTTGACATAAATGATACGTATGCAAATTTAACAACCATATGCAATTAAAACCATACAAAAATCATAATATCCACGCATATCTTCAATAATTCAGCACACATGAATTACCACACATTTGCACATACAAACACATTTTCAAGAATCATGACATTCTTACTTCAAACATCATTGCCACAATTAGCAAGTAATCCATAAGTATCAATACAATTCAACCTCAATTCACAAAACACATATTGTCAATTAAATATAAAATAATTAATTTATCATCAATAATTAAATTTAATGTTCATAAATAGTCAATATTCAATAAATAATCCAATATTCATTAAACAATTCAATATTCAATAAATCTTTAATATTTTAATAAATATTTCAATATTTAATAAGTATTCAAAAATTTAAATAAATATTCATTATTTAATATATATTCAGTATTTTAATAAAATTCTAATATTTAATAAAGTTTTCATAAAATAAACTTCAGGACATAACTATGTAAATATATAGTATCACATCCTATGCTACTTCCAGTTGGGTACTACTTAATTAAGTTATGCGAAATTTCAATTTGATATGTGTATTAAGTGCTACAGGACATTCATGTTTCATCACAAGTCCATTTAATATTATAAATTCATCACCCATTTATTTGGCTTCAAGTTATGCTATATTGTACCTAATATATTAATTAATATTACATTTCCTTTGTATTTAAAGTGTGCCTACTAATTATAAAATGTATTTATTCACAATTCATATTATAGTACTTAACCAATTCAATTATCACCTTTTAGTTATTTCAAAATGGATCAACTTTTGTTTTTGTGTACAAGATACTACATTTCGCTACAGTAATATCTAGAATTTATTTCATTTCCATTACTATCATGATGCACTAGAGTAGGTTAGCTCATTATAATTTCATATTTTATAAGTATATGCTACAATAAATAGACTGTGGAAAAATAATTCACTCTCTCAATGCCATAATTCATGCACTACATTATGTGAAATAAGAGAAAAATCACAATTTAATTTATCAGTCCTTACTTTCACTACAGGATAGACACTAGAAGTTGAGTTGGCTTACATTATGAACATCATCCTTGCCTTATTAAAATATTATTGGGTTCTGATAAATGAAAAGTGGTATGATGAATTAAATAGGCCACATACTCATTCTTAATTCTTACGCTACTGTATCAAGAAGGTAGAAAAGAATCATAAAATTTCATCTCCTAAATGTTTCTATCGCTACAGGTGAATTTACAATTCCTATTATTTGTGTATCGTTGCAGTAAAATAAAGGCATTTTAAATACCATTCTCATTTCTAATAGTCTATCTGCTACAGTGACGACGGAAGATAGAAATTGGATTACAATTTTCTTACTTCCATTTACTGCTCTAAAGTACTTAATGAAAAGAATTAAATACATCTTATGCGCTACTGTTCAATATATATATATATATATATATATATATATATATATATATATATATATATATATATATATATATATATATATATATATATATATATATATATATATATATATTTCAAAACTCAATTCCAATGGATTTACTCTAAATATTGAATTACTCTATACTATACCAATATCAATTTTAAACACCCTAAAATTAACACATCTTAAAGATTAATATTAAACCTAATAATTTATAATCTCATACAAAATTTGGAGTTTTATCCTAAACATTTTTCTACCCACTAATCATTATCAAATAATCCCAATAAATGAGTGAAAACTCACTCTTACCTTGATTTATCTTGATTCTAGAGCTCTTGAACTTGAGTTTTCTCATCTTCTTCTCCACTTCTCTCTTTGCCTCTTTTCCTCCTTTCTATCTTTTTCTTTCTTTCTATTCTCTTCTTACTCTATGTTAACCCTAACATTTGTCTTAATACAATTGGGCTTTACTAACTCAATCTCACACTTTCTATTTACACTTCAAAATAAGTCCAACTAATTAATCTAGCAAATTCTACATTTTATTATACCAATAAAATAAATCACATAAATTAATTTAATTCAATAAATCACATATATCAATTAAACCAATTAACTCGTAAAAATTATATAAATCAATTAATTTATATAAATCAAATATTTCATATAAATTCAATAAATCAACTAATTCAAATATATCAACTAAATCATTTAATTCAAATAAATCACATAAATTAGTTAATTCAATTTGGCACAAAATCACACAATTAATCAATTAATTTAATTAAATAAATAATTACTAAAAATTGGGATATTACAACCCTCCCCCACTTAAGATTTTCACCCTCGAAAATTACCTCAAACGAATAACTTGGGATAAGACTCCTTCATCTGACTCTCAAGCTCCCAAGTCACATTTCCACCGGCTGGTCCTCCCCAAGTGACCTTCACCAAAGAAATATCTTTACCTCGAAGTTGCTTCAACTCCTGATCCTCTATCTGCATAGGTGATGTCTCCACAGTCAGGTTATCTATCATCTGCACATCATCTACTTGGACTACATGAGACGAATTCGCAATGTATTTCCTCAACTGAGATACATAGAACACATCATGGAGATTAGAAAGCGACTGTGGCAAAGCAACACGATAGGCTACCTCTCCTATCCTCTGCAAAATTTGATAAGGACCAATCAAACGCGGTGTCAACTTACGCGACTTCAACGCTCTACCAACACCAGTTATCGGAGTAACTTGAAGAAACATGTGATCTCCCTCTTGAAATTCAAGTGTTTTCCTCCTCATGTCATGATAACTCTTTTGACGACTCTGAGAAATCTTCATCTTCTCTTGAATCATCTTAATCTTATCAGTAGTCCGCTGGACTATCTCGGGTCCAACCACGATACTCTCTCCCGACTCATACCAACACAATAGCGTCCTACACCGCCTACCATACAATGCCTCAAATGGTAACATTCCAATACTCGAATGAAAATTGTTGTTGTAAGTAAACTCAATCAAAGGTAAGTAGCTATCCCAAGCTCCTTCCTTTTCCAATACACAAGCTCTCAAAAGATCCTCAAGTGATTGAATCATCCTCTCAGATGACAAGCAGAACTCAAGCGTAACTTCATACCCAAAGAACTTTGCAAACTTTCCCAAAATCTCTAAGTAAACCTCAGATCTCTATCTGACACAATGCTAGATGGAATACCATGCAAAATGACAATCCTCTCAATGTACAGCTTTGCTAACTTCTCCAACGGGTAACTCATTTGCATTGGAATAAAGTGAGCATATTTCGCCAATCTATCCACAATAACACAAATAGCTTCATAATTACTCGGTGTTCTAGGTAGACCAGACACAAAATCCATCGATATGATATCCCATTTCCACTCAGGAATAGATAATGGTTGCATCAAACCCGATAGTTTCTGATGCTCAATCTTTGACTTCTGAAAAGTCAAACAAGAATACACAAACTCGGCAATGTCTTTCTTCATACAAGGCCACCAAAATAATTTCCTCAAATCTTGATACATCTTAGTAGCACCGAGATGAATACACAATCCACTACGATGCCCTTCCTCAAGAATACTCTTCTTCAGCTCAACAATATCCAAAACATAAACTCTATCACGACATCTCATAATACCATTCTCATCAATCCGAAAATCACCACCTTGACCTTGATTGATCAAAGTCAACTGATCAACTAGACTCAAATCTGATTTCTGACCTTCTCGAATCTCATCAAGAATACCACTAGTAAGTTTCAACATACCAAGCTTAACTCCATAAGAAGTTTCTTCACAAACCAAACTCGTATCTCGAAATTTCTCAATCATTTCTAACTCTTTTACCATCACCATCGACATATGCAAAGATTTCCTACTCAATGCATCGGCTACCACATTTGCTTTACCCGGATGGTAATTCAAACCAAAATCATAATCTTTCAGAAGTTCTAACCATTTCCTTTGCCTTGCATTCAATTATTTCTTATCAAAGAGATACTTCAAACTCTTATGATCACTAAATACCTCAAATCTCGAACCAAACAAATAATGCCTCGAAAGCTTCAACACAAATACAACAATGGCCAACTCTAAGTCATGCGTCGGATGATTCCTCTCATGCACTTTAAGTTGCCTTGAAGCATAAGCTACAACTTGCTGATGTTGCATCAAAACACCTTCCAAACCCATCAAAGAAGCATCATAATACACAACAAATGGTTCTTTCGGATTCAGAAAAATCAAAATAGAAGCTTTCGTCAATCTTCTCTTAAGCTCTTGAAAACTTTCTTCACACTTTGCTTCCTAAACAAAAGCTTGGCCTTTCCTAGTCAACTGCGTCAACGACAAAGATAACTTAGAAAATCCTTTAATGAATTTCCGATATTAACCTGCCAAACCAAGAAAACTTCTAATCTAAAAAACTGATTTCAGAGCCTCCCATTGTGATACCGCTTCAACCTTCAACGGATCAACTGAAATACCTCTACTCGAAATTACATGGCCAAGGAAACTTACTTCCTTCAACCAAAACTTGCACTTAGAAATTTTAGCATACAACTGCTTCTTTTTCAACATAGATAACACAATCCTTAGATGCTTAGCATGATCTTATTCACTCTTCGAGTATATCAAAATATCATCAATGAACATCACCACAAACTTGTCTAAATAAGGATGGAAGATCCTGTTCATGTACTCCATAAATACACCTGGTGCATTAGTCACACCAAATGGCATCACAAAATACTCATAATGTCCATACCTTGTTTTAAAAGTAGTCTTCTGAATATCTTCAATCTTCACACGAATCTGATGATACTCAGATCTCAAATCTATCTTACTGAACACACTTGCACCAATCAACTGATCCATCAAATCATCAATCTTTGCAAGTGGATACTTATTCTTGATAGTCACCTTGTTCAATTGTCTGTAATCCACACAAAGCCTCATAGAACCTTCTTTCTTCTTAACCAACAAAACTGCCTCTCTAATTTCCTTCTTCCCACCCACATCTTCTGGAAAATACTTCTCTAGAAATGCCTCTCTAAAAACATCCCAAGTAACCTCAATCTCATCTTCTTCAAACCTCTGACGAGTGTTACCCCACCAGCCCTCAGCTTCCTCTTCAAGAATATGAGTGCCAAACTGCACCCTTTGTGCATCTGAACAGTTCATGACTTGAAAGATCTTCTCAATTGCTTTCAGTCATACTTGTGCTTTGTCAGGTTCATGTGTTCCCTTGAAGATTGGTGGATTGTTCCTATGAAACTTCCCCAAGGCACGAAACTCATCATCATTTTTGTTTCCAGCATTCACATTGACTTGCGGATTCTGCCCAATCGCTCCAGCCAACATCGCCAAAGCTTCAGCAATCACTTCATCATTCCTTCCTGCAACCAATGTTCTTGATTCCAACAACAAATCCTCGTTAGAACAAACAATATCGATAGTGCTACACACATATATCAAATACAAAAGGAATTAAACACACTAACAACTTGGTCAACTGACCGACCTTGCTTTGATACCACTAATGTAACACCCTTCTAAACCCCGCGGAATATATATAAATAATCAGAGTAATATCATGCATCTCACAAAAGGGGTGTCACATATTGTTTCAAAACATTATACAAATACCTGTCATGCTCATTAACACTTAACATTATACAAAAAGGGTGTCACATGCGACGGATATAGAATGTACTTCCTCAACTGAAACTCATGAACCACATCATGCAATATTACAAGCGACAACGGTAAAATAGCCTAACATGCTACTTCTCCTACGCTTCCGCTGCGCCACTCTGATACATCCCAACAAAACGCGATGTGAGCTTTCGAGACTTCAAAGCTCGGCCAATGCCAGTTACCGACGTAAATCTCAAAAACATGTGATCTCCCTCTTGGAATTCAAGTTCTTTCTTCCTCTTATCATGGTAACTCTTCTGACGACTTTGGGACGCTTTCATCTTTCCTTGGATCATCTTGATATTTCCAGTCGTCCCTTGCATAATCTCAGGTCCGAGTACATCACTCTTGCCTGACTCATACCAACACAACAGAGTCCTACACCTTCTACCACAGAAAGCCTCATACGGTGTCATTCTGATACTAGAATGGCAAATGAATATCCCATGATCCACCTTGATCCAACACACAAGCTCTCAGCAAATCCTCTAAAGACTGGGTAGTTCTCTCTGTCTGTCCATCCATCTGTGGATGATAAGTAGAAGTCAATCTCAACATGGTACCCAAAGCGTCTGCAAACTCTCCCAAAACCTCGATGAAGATCTCAGATCTCTATTAGACACAATACTCGACGGTATCTTATACAGCTTCGCAACTTACTCAATATACAGCTCAGCTAGCTTCAACATAGAATGACTAATCCTCATTGGTAAGAAATGAGTTGATCTAGTCAATCTATCCATAATCCAATCATATTGCTCTCACAGTCTTCGGCAAACCCGACACAAAATCCATGGAAATACTATCCCATTTCCACTCTGGAATATTCAGCGGTTGCATCAGACCCAACGGTCTCTGATTTTCAATCTTCGACTTCTGACAAGTCTAACCATCATATACAAACTCAACCACTTCTTTCTTCATCCCTGGCCACCAAAACAATTTCCTCAAATCCTGGTACCTCTTCATAGCACTGGTATGGATACTCAATCCACTTAAATGTCCTTCCTCAAGAATTACTCTTTTTCAACTCAACAATATCTGAAACACAAACTCTATCACTACGTCTCATGATACCATTCCTATTAATCCGAGAATCAGCTCTTCGACTTTGATTCCTCAAATTTAACCGATCTACCAACTCAAATCAGATTTTCGGCCTCCTCGAATCTCATCAAGAATACCACTAGTAAGCCTTAACATACAAAGTTTAACTCCTTAAGAAGTCTCTTCACAAACCAAACTCATATCACAAAATTGTTCAATCAGTTCTAACTCTTTTACCATCAACATCGGTATATGCAAAAATTTCCAAATCGATGCATCAGCTACCACGTTTGATTTATACGAGTGGTAATTCAAACGAAAACCATAATCCTTCAGAAGTCCCAATCATCTCCTCTTTCTCATATTCAACTCTTTCTAATCAACCAAATACTTTAAGCCTTTATGATAACTAAACATCTCAATTTCGAACCAAACAAATAATGCCTCCAAAGCTTCGACACAAACATAACAACCACCAGCTTTAAATAATGTGTCATATAATTCCTCTTATGCACTTTAAGTTTCATTAACACACCTCCCAATCCCATCAGCGAAGCATCACAATATACAACAAATGGTTCTGCCGGATTCGGCAAAATCAAAACATGAGTTGTTGACGTCCTTCTCAAAAGCCCTTGAAACTTTCTTCACACTTTGTATCCAAAACAAAAGCTTGAACCTTCCTAGTCCACTACTTCAATGGCAAAGATAACTTGAAAAAATCCTTCAATGAATTTTCAATAATAATCTGCCAACCCAAGAAAACTTCTAATCTCAAAAATAGGTTTTGGAGCTTCCCATTGCGATACAGCTTCAACCTTCGACATATCAACCACAATAACTCTACTCGAGATCACATGACTAAGGAACTCACTTCCTTCAACCAAAACTCACACTTTGACAGTTTTGCATACAACTGCTCCTTTTCCAACGCTGATAACACAATTTTAAGATGCTCAGTATGATCCTCTTTACTCTTCGAATATATCAAAATATCGTCAATTAACACAACCACAAACTTGCTCAAATAAGGATGGAAAATCCCATTCATATACTCCACAAATACACATGGTGCATTAGTCACACCAAATGGCGTCACGAATTACTCATAATGTCCATACCTTATTTTAAAAGCAGTCTCTTGAATATCTTCAGCCTTCACACGAATCTGATGATACCCAGATGTCAAATCTATCTTTCTAAACACACTTGCAACAACCAACTGATCCATCAAATCATCAATCCTTGGAAGTGAACACAGTGACACACTCGCACGAAAGAATCTCTTCTCAAGCAATCCTTCAAGTTAACTTTTTAACTCTTTCAATCCCAATGCAGACATACGATATGGAGCCATTTCTACCAAACTAGTTCCAGGAACTAAGTCGATCGTAAACTCCACTTCACGTTCTGGCTGTAAATCACTTATCTCATCAGAAAACTTCCGGACAATCACAATTAATTGGCAACCCACCAACTTCCCCACTTTCGTTAACACTCAAAGTTTCCATCAAAATAAACATCTCAACACCAACCTGCACTGACTCATCAAAACAATTCGTAAGCCCTTGGCTTAACTCAAAACAATTCACTGCACACGCCATATAAGCTTGCAAGACACGTATATCCCCACAAACATGACTCCGTCCATTATCAACAAGAGATTAAGGGTGATCAGTTCCTCAATTTGTCAATAGACAGTCGAAAATCATGATGGGGCATAAACCATCTTTACCAAACTAAAAGAGCGTTCATCGACACACTGAGCCACCACCCCACACTTGAAGCATCCTGGAGAAGCACAAGCTCCCCCACTTGTTTCATTCCCACTTCTGCAGACAAAGGTTAGAAAAAAATGTGTACGACAATGTTTTCGTACACATGTCGCGTACTAGGGAACAAATAACATTAGACAACTTGGCCGGACGGACAGACCTGCTCTGATAGCACTAATGTAACACCCTTTTCTACCCCACAAATATTATGGCAAAATAACACAAATATCAGAGTAATTATTAAATTTCAACAAAAAGCCACCCAAAAGGGCGTACATTTCCCAAATCAACAAAATAGGTCAAGGCTCCGTAAACAACGGGTTTTCCAAAAATACATCAAATTGCACAAAGCAGCGGAACTCAAAAGGCATAAATCAAGGTTTTCCTCATACGGGAAGATAATCAAAATAAACTCAAATAAAAAATAGTTTTACTCAAAAGACCCCAACCCGATGTTACATATCAGAGCAAGACCCTCTAAGTTAACCAAAAGGCTAACAACTCAAAGACTTCAAAAATATCATCGACGACGTTCACGGCTAAACCTGGTCATCTGCACGTTGCCCACGTGGAGGTAACATTCAAACAGGTAGGGTGAGTAAAACGATTCATACTAATCAATGTATAAGAATCAACATATAAAATGGCTTCATATTCATATTCAACAGATTGATATCTTTCAATAGGCCTCAAAAGCCACAACATCATAAATTATTCCAAATGACTCATAAATGAAAATGCAACAAGACTCAATGCATGTGGTACCAATCATCACAGCGCGATGGAAACTGAGCCATCAACCCTCCATAGATCTCCATCAACAGGATCAACTCTACTTGAGAATCAGAGCACATCAAAACACTTCACATCCGCACAATGGGATTGAAGCCAAAGTAATCGAGGTCCTGAACCGAAGTCCGGATGCACATGAATGCATGATGCACACGTCACAAATCATCCTCATAATAACATCATAGGTGCATAATCATTCATCATATTCATCATCATCAAACGTCATAGCTCATCATTATAATCATCATCATACATCATGTCATCATAGCTCATCATAATAATCATCATCATACATCATGTCATCATAGCTCATCACAATAATCATCATCATACATCATGTCATCATAGCTCATCATAATAATCATCATCATACATCATGTCATCATAGCTCATCATAATAATCATCATCATACATTATGTCATCATAGTTCATCATAATAATCATCATCATATAATCATGTACAAATCACATGGCGCTCACAGTCACACTCATATTAATTCATTATATTATCACATATTATTACATATTAATTCATAAATATACTCGCAGTAATCCTCATACTATCGCCTATTAATCACATAAACTTCATAGTCCTAGTCATGTTAATTCGCCAAAGAAATCACAGAATCAAGCATCAAAGCATCGCTGCACACGATCAACATTCGCGAAACTCGGCTACGTTTGCTGGCATGTTCGCTAGGCGAGTCTGGGAACAACATGTTTCGCTAGGTGAAGCATGATTCGCTAGGCGAACTGTGCGATAACAACAAATTCTACTATGCACCAGAACCTAAATCCACCCAAATGTCCACACAGTTCACTTCCCCAATGCCCCTAAAACATCCCTAAATCATCCCTAAGGTCTTACGGCGATAAAGGCACAAAACCTACGGTTCATTAGGCCAATCCCGTATCATATTCACGCCCTAAATCACAAATTCCTTACAATTACCCTGCAGGCATCAGAGTTACTCACTATCTAATATTCATATCCCTTCAGGGTTAGACAAATAATAGTTCATGGTTTTAACCACGAAGGCCAAACTTTTCCTTTTCCCCAATGAATTCCACGGTTAGATTCAGAATAACAGATTTAGGCCACGAAGGCCAAAGATCACTATTTCTCATATCCGCCCTCGAAATCCCTTAAACCTTAAATCGACCTTAAATACATTGAAAGTTACACATGGAAAATCATGAAGGTAATACTCCCTATACCTTAATTGTCGACTCATAGCCTTCTCAAATCTTTCAGGGAACCTTTCGAAGCTTTTTCCTCCAATCCTCTCCTCAGAGCTCTGGCCTCAATACTTTTCACGGTCTAACAAATGAATCCTAATCCCTTTTCAATTTCCTTTTTGTTAAACCTATTCTTGGGCCTCACAATTGGGCATTCTCCATAATACCCTCACTAGTTCCTCTGAATTGTCCCAATTGCCCTTATTCTTCTTATATTTATTTTAATTCATAATAATATTAATATATTCATATTATATATTATTATTCAAAATAAATAACCCAAATTTCACTAATTCCCAATACTCCACAAAACCACTGAAAATCACCGAAATGCGAATATTCTTATTTAAATAAATTAAATAAATATTCCAATAAGTTTGGGGTGTTACAACAAGAACACTAAAGGGGACTGAAAATCCTAATGTTATCATACAAAACGGTCCTAAGGTCAGGATTAAATGGAAGTCTACCTAATGTTATCATACAAAGTATGGACCTAGAGTTGAGATAAAAGGGACTATCCTAATTGTTATCATACAAAAGATTGAAAGCCTAGTGTCTCTCCTTCTCCTATCTTAAACAGAGGGACTAGGAATCCTAAGGGATCATGTGAGCAAACACAAGTAAACAATAACTATTTCAATCACAGATGAAAACAAAACTAAAAGAAGTCTCAAAAGAGAGATTGAAACCCTTCTAGATCTGCCCCATCGTCTAACAACACTCTAATGGAAAGAGGACACACAAGCTCTGCGGGAACAACGACACCAGAGAGCAGGGAAGCACCAACAAAAATGCAATATGCACAATGCAACAAAAACATGTTATGCATCAACAAAATGAATGCGCATACAATGCATATGAGTATGAATATGCTGACAAAACAAGTAAAAAGGATAAATAGAGGGTGAACAAATATCACAACACCACCGAATACTCGGCTAATCTCAACAAGATGGAGATATCAATAGAGATCATGCTAGGGATAAACAAAAAGAAATCCTGGAAAAGATAAACAAAAGCCATCAAAGGAAAATAAATCCTACTACAAGGCTCAAATCTCGCTAAGGAGAGGAAAATACTGCTTAAGGAGAAACCCAAAGATCGGTCTTTAATAATCAGTAATCCACAAAGGGGATAACAACATCAACTCTTCTTCGAGGATGAAAGATAAAATGTTGGGGGAATGATAACAACCCAAATCTTCTTGACTCTTCCTAGGGATAAGGAAAATCCATTCGAAATTCGCTTAAAAGGGATGAAGAGATCTACTGCACAAAATAATGGATCTGCTGGTGATTGTAATCATGTAAACAGTTACACAAAATCTACTGGGGAATAACGTAGATCTTCTGCGGATATCAGAAAAGAACTCTAAGGACTAGCCGACTCTGAGAGAAACATACTGGACTTGCTGGGGAAAATAAGGAGTTAGCATTATAGAAAAAAGTCAAGATATAGGGGATTTTAAATCAATACCCAACATAGGTGAGAGAAAACCTGACAGATGACTGCTATATCAACACTTCTTAGAAGAAAGCAAGATTACTCTTTGCTTGGAAAACATCCAAAGTAATAATGCATAACCTCTAATGGGGATCAACAAGGACAAATCTCTGCGTGAGCATTATCATCACGGAGAGGTGGCCCTCAAAACTGCTCAACTGTCTGACAGTAAACTGGCTGAATGAAGGGGACATACTCAGCTGGAGAAGATTTGAATCAAGACTTAGCTGGGGAAAACCGAGCAACATTCATCTAGTTATCCATAGGAACAAAACTCTGCTGAGGAAATATCAATAAACTTTACTAAAGAAAATATCAACACAACTCTACTGGGGAGCTGTCAATAAATTCTAACAAAGGAGTATAACGAACCCTGATGAGGAAAACATAAACAAACTCTATCTGGGGAGAATATCAACAAGAACAAACTTCGCTAAGGATAACACTAAGTTTTACGCTTCGAGATTTTACCATTCTTGGGATTACTGTTGACATTCCTTTTTGTATTCAGAAATCAAAGGAAAATATTTTTATAATTTTCAAAATTTCAATCAACTATTCACATTTGTTTCAAAAGTCATCATAAAAAATAAAATGAAACTATGCAAACAAAAACAAAAATAGAATTTCAAAAAAAAGGGACAAATGCCCAAATTTTATTGATAGAATGGTAGTCCGCAAATGGCGTAACTCCACAGATCATTACAAAGTTTGAAAAATGGTAAATACAATGGAAGGGCTACATTAAAATATAATGATCACTATTATCCCTACCAACTTTGAATTCCAATGTGCTTGAGACTTCAGTTGGAGATGATTGAAGTAAAGTCATGGATAGGAAATGTTGCTTCAAGCGATCAAGACTGGCCAGATGCAGTTACATGCCATAATCCCTAACTTTTGCCTAGATTTTTTTTCGGGTGTTCAATCTACCAGGATAACTATTTTTGTTTTTGTCTCTAATTTTTGTCTAAACTGCCCTTTCAGGTTTTCAATCCACCGAGACGCTCATTTTTGCCTAAGCCACCCTTTCGGGTTTTCAACTTAGCGAGCTGTTCTTTTTATTTTTTAGGTGAAGTATTTCTTGATTGCATCAACATTCACAAGACGGTGAACTCTTCACATCCATAGTTGTAAGAATCAATGCACAACCAGAGAAGGCTCTCTTAACAATATACGGCCTTTCATAATTAGGAGTCCACTTGCCTCTAGAATCAGTGGTAAAAGTCTAGATCTTTTTTAGCACGAGGTCGCCTTCTCTAAACACACAAGGTCGAACCTTATTGTCAAATAATTTCTTCATTCTTTGTTGATACAACTGGCCATGACACAAGGTCATCATTCTTCTCTCCTCAATCAGATTCAACTGGTCGCATCTACTTTGACACCATTTACCCTCCGACAATTCAGCTTCCATCAAACTCTCATAAAAGGGATTTCAACCTCTACTGGGAACACGGCTTCCATACCATAAAAAAGAGAGAAAGGGGTTGCCCCTATTGAAGTGCGGAAGGATCTCATGCCAATCCTTGTATGTAACAACCATCTTCTGAACAATCTTCTTAATGTTCTTATTAGCAGCTTCAACAACCTCATTCATCTTAGATCTGTAAAGAGAAGAATTTATGATGCTCAATCTTAAACCCATCGCATAATTCCTTCATCATCTTGTTATTCAGATTCAACCCATTATCATTGATAATCTTGCTCGAAACACCATCTCGACAGATGATTTAAGCCTACCCATGATCTGAGAGCTTTATTTTTGTTTTTTCTTTCCTTTTATGTGATGAGTGGATGCATGAACGAATGGTTAGAGGGTTTCCAAACAAGCAACTTCAACATTCTGAGGCACGAATGGAAGATACTTTGATTGCTTTCCTTACAAGGATCTCACAGGGTAAGCTCTAAGGTTAAAAGGAACCCCAAAGTTACGGATCCACATGACTTTTCACCACCCACAACATAAGCATGACGGTTGACGACTCCATCATATGAATCTCTTTTGGGTGAGAACTTTATATCAAACTATACAAGAAAAGCTTATCGGTCCCCTATAATACGGAACCATCGATATCGGGTTTTAGACAAGGGTCTTAGAGTCATGGAATTTCTCGATTTTTTATTGCGTATGCCAGTCATTACCAGGCAACAACTCCACCAAGATAGTCTATTTGAGTGAGATCTTTGTATCGAACTACACAAGAAAAGCTTCTCGGTGCCCCATACTATATGATCATCAATCCTAGTTTGGCCAATGGTTCAAGGTTCTACAAAGGTCCTTAGAGTTATGATCCCAATGAAAATGTTGATCATCCAAGCCAAAAGCTTGACGGTCATCAACTTTCTTATTAGAACCTACTATAAGTGAGGTTCTCGTATCGACCCTAACAAAGAAAGCTCTTCGGGGAGCCATACTACTTGTCGCTTCCGCGAAAATAAGGTGCCGGCAAAACAGAAGAGTCGCCACCTTTCGTTATTTATCCCTCAGAACGGGAAAGGAAACGATCGGAAAAACCTGACGAAAAAGGTATAAGACAAGGTCATCGCAACCATTGTTTGGGTTCGGGAGTCGGTTACGCAAGGGGAAGGTATTAGCACCCCTCACGTCCATCGTACTCGATGGGATCCACGCTTGTTGGTTTGTCTACGGGTGAAAAATAATCTATCTACGGCTGCTAAAGCTAAACGGAAAGAAATTGACTCGATAGAGCGTCGCACTCTATGCCTACGTATTCTCATCAGAGAATGAGAAATCAGAGTCTACGTAGTTCGGGAAACTACGGGGGAAATTGCTCGCCAAGACGTCGCGTCTTGTGCCTACGTATTCTCGTCAGAGAAAATCAGAGCATGACGTAGTTAAGGCTAACTACGGCTAGACAGGGGTGTTCTCGGTCACACGGGGGTGAGAGAAAGGATTGACGATACTAGCGTACGCATTCTAGCAGTTAGGTGTATGTTGCTCGACCATTGGAGACTTAGGCGTACCTGTTTGCGGTAGAACGGACGTAGTATGTCGGGTTTAAAGGTATGGGAACCTACGGGAACTAGAACTACGGTCTGGTCTCAAATGCGCAAGGGAAAGAGAAAAGGATAACATCAGTCGTTAGCGGGAAAGTCTCGATCGCACAGCAGCGAGAGAAAACAGAAGTTAGTTGTTAGTGTGCTCGCTAGGATATCGCATCCTATGCCTACATATTCTCATCAGAGAAAATAAGAGCAGCTGTAGTTCAGCCTACTACAGCTAAAACAGGGAACGGGGAAAAGGGAAGTAGCTCGCTAGGATGTCGCATCCTATGCCTACGTACTCTCGTCTGGTACGAGAGATCAGAGCAAACGTAGTTCGATGGACTACGGGCTACGGGAAAGGTGGCTCGCCAATACGTCAGTATTGTGCCTACGTACTTTCAACAGGTATGAGAGATCAGAGCTTACGTAGTTCGACGGGAAAACGAGTTTCGATTGCACGGGGGCAAGAGAAGGGGTCTCGATCGTCTGAACGCGAGAGAACGGGGTTTCAATCGCACGGGGGCGAGAACAAAGAGAAAGCAGGCTTACGCCTAAACGGGAAAGAACTCGGGACATACACGCAAGAACCTAAGGCATAGGAGCGAATGCGTCGCATGTCACCCAAAGGGTACCATACTAGACATCCTAGACGATTGAGAAGAACTTCTCAACTGTCACTTCCTACGTATCTAACGATACAGCTCACAACACTCGACGGTTGCCTGAAGACTTGAAGAAGAAAGACGATGATGATGATGAACGAAGCAGCTCCTGGGCTCCTGACGTGCGCGCAAGCTCCATTCCAATCTTCTCCTCTCTGGATCTTTGATGATGACGCTCGAATCAGAACAATGTAACGCTTAGACCGTCATAGTTCGACTTATACGAGAAATCGAACTCTAAGAGGTAGCGTATTGATGTCCGTGTCAAAGACAAGATAGAGAAATGATATCGAAAATCATTCTCCACTTGAATCGTGTCACACGGCCAACCAAAAATAAAATTGAAGATAAAATCAGATAGAAAAGAAAATAGGAGAGAAAATAGGAGACAAATCCACCAACAAATGGAAATAAAATGCTACTCCTAAAATACGGCACTTAACTTCTACTAGAAAACATTCTGAGAAATATTAAAAGGAAATGCGTATAGGAAAATAAAATGGCAATTCTATATAAAATCCTATACTATTCTATAAGAAAAAAATCTATGATAATATCTATATATTCTATATTAAAAAATTTATAGTAAAAAATGCATAATATTCTAAAACTATAAACTATAATCCCTAAGAAAAATAAAATCTACAATTATTCATCCAATACAAGGGAGAAATTAAAGGTAAAAGGGGAGGGGTACATCCTGAAAAACTGGTGAAATGCAGTAAAAAAAAAACAGCCTCTGGGCCCAGCCCACAACACATCCAGAAAAAACAACAAATATAAAAAAGGGGGACAGGGGGTGTATTGGTGAAAACGGAGGTGTGTATGGCACTTCGTTGGGCTTAGCCCAACAAACAATTCCAACACCAAAGGAAGCCAGGGACGGGGGTGAATGGATGAAACGGAGGGATACGAATCCAAAACACATTGTGGGCTCACGGCCCACTAACCAAATCACACGAACTCTCCCTCTTCCTTCTTTCCTTCACTTCGTCTGGAAACCCTAACTCCCTCTCTCCTACTCCTCCTTCGCCGCCGTCGTCACCTCAGTCTCAACCTCACCGCTCATTCCTCAACCTCCTCCGTTCCTTCACCTTCAATCGTCACCTCTTCCTTTCAAGAAACCTAAGCCACCTCTCTCAAAATCTCCCCGTCTGAATCATGTGAGGCGTGTATAGTGAATCTATGGCGTAATGGTTTGGAGATCTTAGAAGACGAGCATTGATAACGAGATCTTGGAAAGATCTGGACCGAAGTTGCGAGGAACTTTGAAGCCGCTGATCCATGGAGTTCGTAAGGCTTGGTAGTGACCTTGGAGAACAATGAATGTCTTACGATGAATGGAAGATTCTGATGAACGGCTGAGGAACGTACAGAGCGAGATCTGGGATACGAATGAGATGCGACGCAGTTCTTGAGTATTTCTGGGAATCGTTGATGAGAACTGGAGGAAGATGAAGGTCGTTGGTGAAGATCTTCACAGATCTGGAAAACTCGTGAAGAACACCATGACGTTCTTGAGGGTTTCTGGAAACTGGATGAAGCTCGTTGAAGGTTCTTGGAGAATGGATGAATGTTCATCGTTCTGGGAAAATCTCACAAGATCGGTGAAGGTTCTTGTGAGTTCTTGATAAAATCTCCGATGAACACGAGCGGAGGAGTCAAACATTGCTGATTTTCTGGCGAGTGTTCTTGAAGAAGACTGAAGAAATCTGGCGAGTTCTTGATCGGAAGTGGATGAGTTCTTTGAAGGTTGTTGATGATGAATGAACTATAAAGAGATCTGGAAATCAGTTGAATATCGTTGATGATTATTGATGATTTCTGGCGAGTTTTTAGAGTTTCCGGTGGAAATTGGCCGTGAGAACCACCGCTAGATTTCTTCGGTGATGTCCTCCGGTGGTTTGCATGGCCGGCAGCAGGATAGACTGGGTGGGAAACAGGTGTCACACATGCGTGTGCGGGAGAGAGAGATGGCGAAACGTGTCATGGAGAAAGGGTGAGGGATGGACAGGTGGAGAGAGGGAAGAGAGAGAGGGTGCCAAGTGGCTCAGAATGGTGAACGGGAAAATTGATGTGGCAGCTCCCAGCGGAAAGAGAAAGAGGTGGCGCTTTATACATTGGACAAGTGGCACTGAACTTTGGGCCCCCAAAAATCTGACAAATGGCCCACTAACTCAGACTTGAATTGAATTAACTACACTTAATTGGACTGAAAAAAGAGATTAATAAAACCAACGAAAATTAATGCTAATTAACTGCAACTAAGATGATTAAAAATGGACAATTAATGCAGGTAAACTCAATTAAGATGCTAATTAAGACTAAACGAAAATGACTTTTGGAGACTTAATTAATGCAGATTAACTACCCTATTAATCCTAATTAACACTAATCAATGTCCTAATTAAAAAAGGATTAACCTAATGACTTAATTAAAGATATCAATCTAATTAAACCTCCTAAAATGCTAATTAATATCTAGTTAACTCTAAAAGGAAATTAATCTAAAAAGAAATGATTTAAACTCTATTAAATCAATTAATCTCTAAAAATGATTAGAGTAATTCCTAAAAAAGAAATTAAAACTAAAACTATTTCAAAACATCTAATATCTATTTTAAAATTCTAAAAAAATATTTATCCTATTAAAGATATTAAAAAAAACTATTTAATCTCTAGAAAATCTAGAAAGCAACAATTAATCTATTAAAATCTATTTAAAATTCTAGAAAAACAATTAAAATCCATTAAAAAATTCTAGAAAATAAGGAAAAAATATAAAAATACAGTACAACCAATTAAATCGATTAGAAAAAAAATGCGCGAATACAGCGAAATAAACGGTAAAAACCGGACACCGAGATGTCCTCAAAAACAACAGCGAGAGCTGAAAACACAGGGAACAAGCATCAATTCTCAAAATACGTCCTTGTATTGGCCCGAAATGCTTGAAGCGTGATCAGAGGGCTGTAATCCTGATAAAGTCAATCTGACTGAAAAAAATGCAATGTACGTGGTATGCAAATGCAAAATGAAACGACTCGAAACATGAGCCAAATTGCGATAAATAGTTGGTCAAATTTAGGGGTGCAACAGCTGCCCCTATTCAAGCGGCTTGGACCTGAATGGTTGAAGAGCGAACATCTTTCAAACATACAAAGGTAGAAGATGGTTGAATACAAAAGAGAACCCATAAATTGCCAACTGCACAAGTACACGGTACTATGATGGGAACAAATCTTCGGAAGCTGAAATCATAGTTGCACGACAACTAGCTGGAGAATTAATGATCTGAACCTCCGTCAGGATGATTCTCTAATTTATCTTATATCATTGCGTCCTCAAATCATCGAGGGATCACTGGTTACACGGTAATTAGTGATTTGTAAATGGTACTCCAATTGGCAGGAACATCTTCAAAAATTGAACATGCTAGTTGCACGGCAACTCTGCTGGGGAATTGGTCACACGGTAACCGGTGAAAGGTCTAATCTCAAAATCTCCGTCAGGATGATCATCTGATTTTGCTGTAGGTCTTCGTCCTCAAGTCATCAAGGGGTCACCGGTTACACGGTAACTGGTAATGAATGGTTGATATTGCCGTCAGGCGTTCTGTGTTATAGCAGAAGAATTCCCCGGGACTCGTCAGGTCATTAGGAACTTTTAACAATCAAGCTATTTATGCCGTCGGGCATTCAAAGACATTTTCGAGCGTCAGCCGGACTTCGTCAGTAGGTCGGGAATAGAATTCTTGGTCAATCATGAACCAAATAAGGATATACAATCTTTTACCGTCAGGCACTCCGCATCAGCTAAGAGAACTACTTCGTCAATACAGTTGGACTTCATCAGCAAGTCTGGGGTTTCGGCACCACTGTCGGACTTCAATCATCAAGTTTCCAAGGAAAGTTTAACTTCTATGTTTAAAACCTGCTGGGGATGACACATCTCCACTGGGGATTTCTGGGGAACTATCAAGTGACTCTGCTTCAGGGATCCATAAATCATTCTGACTGAATCATCTCTGCTGAGGAAATCAAGAATCATCTTGGACAAATAACTATGTCGGAGACTTCAAGAATCATCTTGAACCAATAACTCTGCTGGAGATTTCAGGAATCATCCTAAGCAAACACTCTGCCGGGGACTCTAAGCATCAACTTGAGCAACCAACTCTGGCGACTTCACCGGGGATTTTAAGAATCATCTTAAGCACACACCTTCGCTGGAGAATTCAAGAATCATCTTGGGCAAGTGCCTTTGCTGGGGAATTCAAGAATCATCCTGAGCCACACAACTCTTCTGAGATTTCAGGAATCATCCTGAGCGGACACCCTGCCGGGAAATACCTGCAAAACAAGAACGGTAACGACCTAGCTCATGTTTCGTATGCATATGCTTTGACAATGGCGCAATGCTCCACACGGTGGAAATGCTACGCGTTTTTAGGGTAAATGCTATGCAATCATGCAAAATGCTACGACCCCATCAGCAAAATAAATGCTGAAGGGAAAAGCTTCCGGTCGAGGAGAAAGAACCACTCTGGTAGGGAACAGGAATCATCCTGTCGAGGAGAAGAGATCACACCAATCTCAATTGGACTCCGCCTGGGGAAATGAACTTCAGTCGACTGCTGCAGGGGGACAAAGTTCTACGAGAACCTGGACATGCTCATCTGGGCATTCAAACCACAACTGCTGAGGAAACGATATCAGTCGCAGAAATAAACTGCACGGCCTTCGCGGCAACACGTTCCTAGAGATAACGACTCCGGTGGGGAAACACAGCATCAACTACTCAACACTCTACTGGGGGAAAACCAATCATGGCTTCAACGACTTCTAAGGACTCGACTCTCTTGGGGGATTGCCAACTCGGCTGGGGATAGGCAACCAGCCACTGGAATAAATCCTACTTGTCGGGGAAAATACAACTCTGTGGGGGGATCTCAATTCCGCCGGAGACTTCAGTCTTGAACTATCAATTGCTGCACCCTTGTGAATAGTCTCCTACGAGAAAACTGCACACTGACCCAGTGCTGGAGAAATAAACCCAAATTCGCTTGTCAGGGAGAACTTCGATCCTAAACCGTTGGGAATGCACAATCAATCTGCCGGGAATGGCTACACTCCGACGGGGATACCAACCCTGATCTACTGAGGATAATCTTGCATACGCCTTACGAAGACTGACCCTTCTGGGTAACACCTGCTGGACTATCAAGTCTGATGAGGAATACCTGTGTATCAACACTGCTGGGGATATCAATCCTTAGCTACTCATTGTACAACTCTGTTGGAGATGTACCGATCCTATCAAGGAAACACCTCTGGCGACTGCGGAAGATAACATCGATCACCGAAATTGAATCTCACTTCATTGAGGAACACAACCTTGAACGGTGCTTTTAGGACACCCTAAGTCCTTATAGGGTACGAAGCAACCTGCTGAGAAATAACTCTTCTCTGTCTGACATCAAAATCTACTTGTCTGGAGATTACTCAGTGAGGGAATCAACGTCGACCTCTGCTTGAGGAATGAGTCAATGACCTGGACTCGAAGGTGAAAGGGGTCAAACTTGGACTCTGTGGAGATACAACATTGCATCAGTCCCACTGTTGGGGAAATAAACCCAAATCTGTCGGTCAGGGAAAGCTTCAGTCTCACTCCACTTGGGAAAATAGCACATCAGGCTAATCACCGTCCAATGCTTGGGATGGCCATACTCTGCCGGGAATATCAATCAAACCTGCCAAAGATAATCTTGATCCTACTCTGATAAGGGATAAATGACATCTCAACTTGCTGCAATCTCAAACTGCTCAGGGGAAACAACCTCAAATTGTACATCTCTGCTGAGAAAATAATCCTGATTCAACAACATCAACACAGGGAATACAGAATACCAATCATGGAGCTGGGATCACTCGAGCCTCGTGTCGGGGAATGTGACAACATACGAGTCACTAGGAATCATCGTGTCGGATATACTTAGGCTTTTCTAGTTTAGGGAGGGATTTATGGTGATAGGGATTTATAAGGGAAATACTAGACGAGAACTAGCATTCGAGGGTAGACTACCAGACGAGAACTGGTGGCAAAATATGTTAGGTTGTCAGACGAGAACTGATTTACGGTTTGCCAGACGAGAACTGGACTTTAAAATTGTGTTAGCCAGACGGGAACTGGTTGAACAATAGGTTAAAGAAAAGGTGACCAGACAGGGCTGGTTTTTGGTTTGGATTTCAGACGAGAACTGATCTCCGGTTTGCCAGACGAGAACTGGACTTTAAAACGATTTGGTTACAAGGTTCTGCCAAGTAACGGGTTAGGCTGTAGGATAACAATCCAATGACAGCAAGGCTTCTTCAAAAGGTTCAGGTTTTGGGCAGGGTAATGACACGATTCCCCGACACTCAAATCTTGCTAGGGTGAGCAAACTCGCTTGAACAACTTGCCCCAGTACAACAACTCAACTTGCCCCAATCCGACTCTTGGGAAAATTCACTCTGAACAGAAAGCAGCTGGCAACGAGACAATCTTCAGATGGCTTGCCCCAACATCTGTACAACGGAAGGATTCATCCTCAACTAACCAACTCTCAGCATAGCTGGTTTCAATATACTTCTGAAGTAGCTTGCCCCTGAACGAGCGTTGAGCGACTCAACATGCCCTGATTGAACACTGGAGGGATCTGCCCTCAAATCACAGGAGTTCTAGATAACTGCCCCTGATTGGGTCTCGAGAAGATTCACTTCTGATCAACTGCTTCTTGAACAAACTGTCCTGTAATCAACCGATCCTTCGGGACTTATCCTCAGACTGACTGATTCCAAACTCACTGGAAGTCAATGCCCCAGATTCACATGGCTTCGTAATATACCGTTCTGATCTAGACTACTAACGATTCAGTCCTGATTGACTATTCCCTGTTGGAATTCCTTCATATCAACTACTGACCTGCAATTAAAATTGTTTATTCACGAATGGTAATTTTAATGCAGTGTTCGTGCAGATTTCGAAAAAGAATACTATCACCCATTTACGCGTCATGATAGTGAGTGACGAATGAACCAAAGAGTTCAAACGTAGTGCTAATTTGATCAGTGAAAAATACAAAAGGATATGATTAGCAAATCATGTAGGAGTCAGGTTACTCAACCTTATCGTAATGCACTTTCAGAATAAACCCTGCCTCAATTAGGTCTTTTAAGGGTTGTATCGTGGTCGGGTTCACGGTTCGCGAAACAAGGGATATTAGGCTCAAGTCATGATTCGTACCCACCCCTTCTACGTGATGATCTCCGATCCTAAAGTTCAGTTAACTTGGTTCGAGCGCTCGCCTTTTCGAGAGGTACGTTGAATAGTAAGAACAACTGGTTAAAGAATTCACAAGGTGTTTCGGAGTGACAGTTACTCCTTTTTCTCTTCGGTGCCTGTATCTACACGACTTTGTCCTTGTTCGAGGATTTTTCTTTTTATATCCTTTCTTTTTCATTCTTTTGATTCCCTAATTTTTGCCTGGACTGACTCTTCAGAGTTCTTTTTGATTTTTCTTTTGAAGTCCAGCGGGATGCCCTGATTTTTGCCTAAGTATTAACTTTCCAGCTTTTTTCTTTTACTTAGCGGGCTTTCTTATTCCTTTTTTCTTTTTCTTGGAACAAGTCGTGCGACACTGGTTGTCTTGATTGCTCCGAAAGAATTGCAACTGTCTCACTCCTGATTTGTGAGGTTTAACCGCTGCGGTTGACGAGGTACAACCTCTGGGGAAAAATACGATGTGATTGGTCCTCGAAAGGCAACACTCCTCCATAAGACTTGAACGCTCGATCAAGCTAACTGACAACTACCCTGCCCCGGGTTAAGATGTGAGGGTTTAAAAGGTCCGAAAGAACTTCTACTTCTCGGCTCGAAGTGGTTAATGAGGGACTAACTCCTTATATCTCCGGTGTTTAGGGGATTTGAAACAATGCATATACATCATAGGCAGGGTTTTACCCAAAAGCATACGATCCTCGGTTATGAGTATTCAGTTTTGTCATCCTCCCTCCAATCTTTACTAATCATAGTGATAAAGTGGAGTAAAAAATTCAAGTGTCAGTGCAATGCAGTAAATGAGCGACAGCGACATGATTAATTCAAAAAAATGCATAGTCACTTTATCAATATTACCATTCAAAACAAACAATGTTTAACAGCAAGTAGTAACTAACAGAAAGGAAACTACAAATGCAAATGATAAAAAGTCTGAGGACTGCCAATGCTGAAGACGTCTGCCTGTCTGGACCACTGGCCTCTGGAAATAACCCTCTGAATCTGCGAGCTCAGACAGCTGAGAGGTTGTCATGCACAACCAAAACTCCTTCTGGAAAGGAAATGCACCCTTTGTCGATCAACTGTTGCATTTTTGCCTGGAAAGCTTTGCAATCTTCAGTTGAATGCCCCGAGGATCCACCATGGTATCCATACTGAGCATGGGGATTGTACCCAGGCGGGTAAGGCTCTGGCACGGGCTTAAGAGCTTTGGGTTCCACCAAAGAATTCTGAATCAAATGTGGCAGAATCTGGCTATACGGCACAGGAACTGGATGAGAAGGAGCGTTCCTTCGTTCCAAGTTGTTACGAGGTCGGTTCTGATTCTGATAACCTCGGCCACGGGCTCACCGATTAGCATGAGGAGCGACATAAAGTTCTGAATATGGTGCCCTATGCACAATTGTCTGTCCAGAATAACGAGACACAAAGGATACCGACCGCTGAGAAGACGAAGAACCAACAGATTTCACCGATTCGTCTTGAGGATACCCGACATCTGTCATGACTGCATTGACCACAGTTTCATCTTCAGTTTGAAAGCTACAGAGAGATTCAGTTTCACTAGCCTGGCTGCTTGCAACATTCTGGATTCTTCCAGTCTTTACACCATACTCGACGCGCTCTCCTGCCCTTACCAATTCAGAGAAGTTTGGGGCAACTCCAAGCATTCTTTCGAAGTACGGGCTCTGTAAGGAGTTTACGAACATGCCTTTTAACTCTCGGTCTAGAAGCGGTGGTTGCACTCTAGCAGCAAATTCTCTCCATCTCTGAACATACTTCCTGAAAGGTTCATTGTTCTCTTGAGACAATTCTTGCAGCTGCATGCGACTAGGAGCTACATCAAGATTGTAGTCATACTGCTTCAGAAAAGCATTGGCTAAATCTACCCATGATCGGATCTGATCACTCTCTAACTGCATATACCAACTCAGAGATGCCCCAGTCAGACTATCTTGAAAGCAGTGAATCATCAATTTATCGTTTTGCACAAACGAAGTCATTCTTCGGCATAACATCACCAAATGTTGCTTCGGGAAACTATCTCCTTTGTACTTTTCAAACCTCGGCGCTCTGAACATCGGAGGTAACACTAGGCCAGAAACCAGACACATGTCTCTAGCATTAGGTTAACAGCATCTTTAACTTCCAAGGCTTTGAATCTTTCATCCAACGCACGAAACCTTTTAGCATATACGAGAGCTAATGGGTCTTCAGCCTTTGCTATCGGGACCTCTCTTCGAGAATTTGACACAGAGAAAACAACACCCTGATAGTCTGAGGTATCAATAGAAGGAGAGCATTCACTTCGGACAACAAATTGCTCGTGTAGATCTCGGTCTTCAACCGAAGGCTGTACAAGTCGAGTTGCAGTAAGGTTGTTCACTTGCGGAAAATCTTCATCAGGCATAGAACCATACAAAGGATTAGACGTAATAGTGAAACCTGACAAGGTATCAACAAACTGGAAGCTGCTCTCTGACATAGCTACCAACAACTTTCAACTGACTTCACTGCTTGATTCTGCTCAATCTGCTTCAACCCCTTGGTCGTGTTATGACAATCAACCCTTGCTCAGACCAAACACCGGAGAATCACCCTCTGAAGCAAAATAAAGGCTGGATAAGAGCTCTGGCTAGCTGGAGAATGATATGCGATATGATGCAAAGATGATTATGCAAATGCAATACAAGATGCAGCGAATACGAGATCACAGCCCCAACAAAGCTCTGATTACTGCTGCGCTGCTGACGGGATAAGTTTGCTCTGACGAGATAAAACCACAATATCGGGTAGGCTGGAAGTCAAGTTTCCTGCAAAAACCCTCCCACTCACGGGTATGGACCTAAACTGACACAAGTTTGGCATCCTATGCGGTCGTCGGCGTCACAGACTTTCAAGACTGATGATACGATACCCAGAAGGTGTGGCATCATCATGTCCTGAAGAGGCCTCACTTAGCCAACTTCCAAATGATCGGTCCCCAGAGTCGACAATCTTCCAAACCAACAACCCCCTCAACCCAAAGGGTTGAAAAAGAAGTCAACCGGGAGAACCTCGTTTGAGCGTGGATTTCATGAGACACTAGTGCCTGCCAAGCAAGCACGCGCCCACTAATTTCCACAACTAATTCTAGGTACACTCAAGCCTGGGTCTGGCTTCTCCCTCATCAGAGTTCCCCTCCCGCAACAGCACAATAGCAACAGATAATAATATAGTGCGGGAAATGTAAATACATCAGTAATATACAACACACAAATAAACACCCACAGACACGCAAACAAGCGCTAGGATTGACTCTCTTAAGGGACGTTGGATCCCCGGATTGACTCGCATAAGGGACGTTGGATCCCAGGAAACTATCAAGTCCCCAGCAGAGTCGCCAACTGTCGCTTCCGCGAAAATAAGGTGCTGGTAAAACAGAAGAGTCGCTACCTTTCATTATTTATCCCTCAGAACAGGAAAGGAAACGATCGGAAAAACCTGACGAAAAAGGTATAAGACAAGGTCATCGCAACCATTGTCTGGGTTCGGGAGTCGGTTACGCAAGGGGAAGGTATTATCACCCCTCACGTCCATCGTACTCGATGGGATCCACGCTTGTTGGTTTGTCTACGGGTGAAAAACAATCTATCTACGGCTGCTAAAGCTAAACGGAAAGAAATTGACTCGATAGAGCGTGGCACTCTATGCCTACGTATTCTCATCAGAGAATGAGAAATCAGAGTCTACGTAGTTCGGGAAACTACGGGGGAAATTTCTCGCCAAGACGTCGCGTCTTGTGCCTACGTATTCTCGTCAGAGAAAATCAGAGCATGACGTAGTTCAGGCTAACTACGGCTAGACAGGGGTGTTCTCGGTCACACGGGGGCGAGAGAAAGGATTGACGATACTAGCGTACGCATTCTAGCAGTTAGGTGTATGCTGCTCGACCATTGGAGACTTAGGCGTACCTGTTTGCGGTAGAACGGACGTAGTATGTCGGGTTTAAAGGTATGGGAACCTACGGGAACTAGAACTACGGTCTGGTCTCAAATGCGCAAGGGCAAGAGAAAAGGATAACATCAGTCGTTAGCGGGAAAGTCTCGATCGCACGGCAGCAAGAGAAAACAGAAGTTAGTTGTTAGTGTGCTCGCTAGGATATCGCATCCTATGCCTACATATTCTCATCAGAGAAAATAAGAGCAGCTGTAGTTCAGCCTACTACAGCTAAAACAGGGAACGGGGAAAAGGGAAGTAGCTCGCTAGGATGTCGCATCCTATGCCTACGTACTCTCGTCTGGTACGAGAGATCAGAGCAAACGTAGTTCGACGGACTACGGGCTACGGGAAAGGTGGCTCGCCAATACGTCGGTATTGTGCCTACGTACTCTCAACAGGTATGAGAGATCAGAGCTTACGTAGTTTGACGGGAAAACGAGTTTCGATTGCACGGGGGCAAGAGAAGGGGTCTCGATCGCCTGAACGCGAGAGAACGGGATTTCGATCGCATGGGGGCGAGAACAAAGAGGAAGCAGGCTTACGCCTAAACGGGAAGGAACTCGGGACACACACGCAAGAACCTAAGGCATAGGAGCGAATGTGTCGCATGTCACCCAAAGGGTACCATACTAGACATCCTAGACGATTGAGAAGAACTCCTCAACTGTCACTTCCTACGTATCTAATGATACAACTCACAACACTCGACGGTTGCCTGAAGACTTGAAGAAGAAAGACGATGATGATGATGAACGAAGCAGCTCCTGGGCTCCTGACGTGCGCGCAAGCTCCATTCCAATCTTCTCCTCTCTGGATCTTTGATGATGATGCTCGAATCAGAACAATGTAACGCTTAGACCGTCATAGTTCGACTTATACGAGAAATCGAACTCTAAGAGGTAGCGTATTGATGTCCGTGTCAAAGACAAGATAGAGAAATGATATCGAAAATCATTTTCCACTTGAATCGTGTCACACGGCCAGCCAAAAATAAAATTGAAGATAAAATCAGATAGAAAAGAAAATAGGAGAGAAAATAGGAGACAAATCCACCAACAAATGGAAATAAAATGCTACTCCTAAAATACGGCACTTAACTTCTGTTAGACTATGGCACGGATCTAGAAGGGGGGTTGAATAGATCCCCAATTAAAATTTGAGTCGGCGCTATTAATTTAAAATTGGTTTTGAAAATGTTTTAAGTGCGGAAGCGGCCGAGGAAAAATATAGTCTAAAATGAACGGTTATTGGAAAACCGGATATACGTAAGCCTATGGATTTATGACAATTCGGAAAAATAAAATCACAACACAAACTATGCTTATCAATTATTTACTTCAATTTGCAAGGTTACCTAGTTCCAATGAAAAACAAGGCACACAAAAACTAGAAGCAAAATAAGACAATTTTAGTTCAGGACTTTTGTCGAACAGTTTGTGTGCACAAATACCTCAAAGGATATTTATGTTGAGTAAGAGATTGGAAATGCCCTAGTACAATATTTTTATTGTACTTAGTAGTTAAAAACAGAGTTTCAACACCTTACTCAATTTGTATCACAGTTTGACAATAATCACTTAAGCTAGAATCACTTATTTTATAAGCTGAATTGAAAATGACAGAAAATGAAGAACACACGATTTGATGAGGCAGTTCCCCCGTCGTCCTCGCTTCGGGGTACGTTTGCCCTCAATTCTAAAATTAGAATTGAGATATATTGAATATATATCACCTGTTGGAATGAACAGTTTACACAAGAGTTGATAGACAATGATACAAACAATCTCAAATGTTGTTGATGCTTGCTATCACTTCTTGCACCTTGATTCAAGATGAATCAAGCCCTTCAATTTGTTGTGAATGACCTCCGATTCCAGCCACCTTAATGAAAAACCTTCCGTTGTTCAAACCTTCAGCTCGGCTGATCTTAGACACCAACAAATCAAACCCGGAAAGTCTTCAACACTTCAACGCCCTCGCTACTAAACTGATGAACCTTCCGTTGATCAATTACCTTCGCACCTTCTTGAATGTTGAAAGAACTATTCCGTAGCAAAAGCCCTCAAAACCTTCTAGTCTTGATGGATAAAACCCTCAAGGTTTTCTGCAAGAAACACCTGCCCCAATTTCCACTCGAACCGGATCTTCAATCAACGCGTTCGAACCTTATCACCCTTGAACAAGACACCAATCACAGCAAAAATGATTGTGTATATTTGTGGATTTGTGTGTTGTTTGAAGGATGAAGATGAGGAAATATGTTGCACCTATTTCACGTTTCTTGCCCTGACAATTTACTCAAGATTTCAATTGTTAGTTGTTAAAATTTAGCAAAACTCTATTTATAGTAATAACCAAAACAGTCAACTGAACAAAATTTTAAACACAGCAAGAAAAACTGCACAGCGCGCGAACGGTCGACCATAGGGTCGGCGTGCGCTGACCCGTGGGGAATGCTCAGCTCCATGCGCTGAGTGGCATGGTCGACGCATGGCTTCATGCGCTGATCCGTGGAAAATCAAAACACTTATGCGCCGACTGTACGGTCGACGCATAGCTTCCATGCGCTGAGCCGTGAGAAATGCCAGGCTTCATGCGCCGACTGTATGGTCGACTCACTGCTTAGAAACCTGCAAAAATAACAGCTTTTTCCATTTTGTGCATCCTGCCACATTCAGTTATGACACATATTAAGGTATAATGATTTAACAATGAAAAAGAGGTATAGCATGATGAAGTATTGCATGATGCTTCTAATTTGTCCAAGGTTGTGTTTTGTCATCATCGAAAACTCAGAGGCCTGTATTGTGAGACAACTTGCCCTCACAACTTCTACTAGAAAACATTCTGAGAAATATTAAAAGGAAATGCGTATAGGAAAATAAAATGGCAATTCTATATAAAATCCTATAGTATTCTATAAGAAAAAAATCTATGATAATATCTATATATTCTATATTAAAAAATTTATAGTAAAAAATGCATAATATTCTAAAACTATAAACTATAATCCCTAAGAAAAATAAAATCTACAATTATTCATCCAATACAAGGGAGAAATTAAAGGTAAAAGGGGAGGGGGTACATCCTGAAAAACTGGTGAAATGCAGTAAAAAAAACAGCCTCTGGGCCCAGCCCACAACACATCCAGAAAAAACAACAAAAATAAAAAAGGGGGACAGGGGGTGTATTGGTGAAAACGGAGGTGTGTATGGCACTTCGTTGGGCTTAGCCCAACAAACAATTCCAACATCAAAGGAAGCCAGGGACGGGGGTGAATGGATGAAACGGAGGGATACGAATCCAAAACACATTGTGGGCTCACGGCCCACTAACCAAATCACACGAACTCTCCCTCTTCCTTCTTTCCTTCACTTCGTCTGGAAACCCTAACTCCCTCTCTCCTCCTCCTCCTTCGCCGCCGTCGTCACCTCAGTCTCAACCTCACCGCTCATTCCTCAACCTCCTCCGTTCCTTCGCCTTCAATCGTCACCTCTTCCTTTTAAGAAACCTAAGCCACCTCTCTCAAAATCTCCCCGTCTGAATCATGTGACGCGTGTATAGTGAATCCATGGCGTAATGGTTTGGAGATCTTAGAAGACGAGCATTGATGACGAGATCTTGGAAAGATCTGGACCGAAGTTGCGAGGAACTTTGAAGCCGTTGATCCAGGGAGTTCGTAAGGCTTGGTAGTGACCTTGGAGAACGATGAATGTCTTACGATGAATGGAGATTCTGATGAACGACTGAGGAACGTACAAAGCGAGATCTGGGATACGAATGAGATGCGACGCAGTTCTTGAGTATTTCTGGGAATCGTTTATGAGAACTGGAGGAAGATGAAGGTTGTTGGTGAAGATCTTCACAGATCTGGAAAACTCGTGAAGAACACCATGACGTTCTTGAGGGTTTCTGGAAACTGGATGAAGCTCGTTGAAGGTTCTTGGAGAATGGATGAATGTTCATTGTTCTGGGAAAATCTCACAAGATCGGTGAAGGTTCTTGTGATTTCTTGATTAAATCTCCGATGAACACGAGCGGAGGAGTCAAACATTGATGATTTTCTGGCGAGTGTTCTTGAAGAAGACTGAAGAAATCTGGCGAGTTCTTGATCGGAAGTGGATGAGTTCTTTGAAGGTTGTTGATGATGAACGAACTATGAAGAGATCTGGAAATCAGTTGAATATCGTTGATGATTATTGATGATTTCTGGCGAGTTTTTAGAGTTTCCAGTGGAAATTAGCCGTGAGAACCACCGCTAGATTTCTCCGGTGATGTCCTCCGGTGGTTTGCAAGGCCGACAGCAGGATAGACTAAGTGGGAAACAAGTGTCACACATGCGTGTGCGGGAGAGAGAGATGGCGAAACGTGTCATGGAGAAAGGGTGAGGGATGGACAGGTGGAGAGAGGAAAGAGAGAGAGGGTGCCAAGTGGCTCAGAATGGTGAACGGGAAAATTGATGTGGCAGCTCCCAGCGGAAAGAGAAAGAGGTGGCGCTTTATACATTGGACAAGTGGCACTGAACCTTTGGGCCCCCAAAAATCTGACAAATGGCCCACTAACTCAGACTTGAATTGAATTAACTACACTTAATTGGACTGAAAAAAGAGATTAATAAAACCAACGAAAATTAATGTTAATTAACTGCAACTAAGATGATTAAAAATGGACAATTAATGCAGGTAAACTCAATTAAGATGCTAATTAAGACTAAACGAAAATGACTTTTGGAGACTTAATTAATGCTGATTAACTACCCTATTAATCCTAATTAACATTAATCAATGTACTAATTAAAAAAGGATTAACCTAATGACTTAATTAAAGATATCAATCTAATTAAACCTCCTAAAATGCTAATTAATATCTAGTTAACTCTAAAAGGAAATTAATCTAAAAAGAAATGATTTAAACTCTATTAAATCAATTAATCTCTAAAAATGATTAGAGTAATTCCTAAAAAAGAAATTAAAACTAAAACTATTTAAAAACATCTAATATCTATTTTAAAATTCTAAAAAAACATTTATCCTATTAAAGCTATTAAAAAAAACTATTTAATCTCTAGAAAATCTAGAAAACAACAATTAATCTATTAAAATCTATTTAGAATTCTAGAAAAACAATTAAAATCCATTAAAAAATTCTAGAAAATAAGGAAAAAATCTAAAAATACAGTACAGCCAATTAAATCGATTAGAAAAAAAATGCGCGAATACAGCGAAATAAACGGTAAAAACCGGACACCGAGATGTCCTCAAAAACAACAGCGAGAGCTGAAAACACAGGGAACGAGCATCAATTCTCAAAATACGTCCTCGTATTGGCCCGAAATGCCTGAAGCGTGATCAGAGGGCTGTAATCCCGATAAAGTCAATCTGACTGAAAAAAATGCAATGTACGTGGTATGTAAATGCAAAATGAAACGAGTCGAAACATGAGCCAAATTGCGATAAATAGTTGGTCAAATTTAGGGGTGCAACACTACTCAACCTCAATTATCTTAAGTTTATACTCTAGACTCGGGTATAGAGTCTTTCCCTCAAGGTTTACAATCAAAGTACTTATCCAATGCTTAAGGTACCAAAGAGCCATAGATAATATAATATGGAAAGTAATAAAGGCAAAAGAATATAAGCAAGCAAAGAAGAGAACCAAACATGCGAAGGAAGCAACCTAGACTAGGATTGACTTGCTTATGGAACAGAACTAGTCCCCAACAGAGTATCCAATCTATCGTACCTCAGAAAATACGACATTCGCGATGTGTAAATGGGATTGCACGATCACGGATGGACTTAGGAGAGTCACCATCGAACTTTATTTAATCCCATGAGGAGAAAGAGTAAACATCGAGAAAAGCCACGGGTGGAAAAGGATAGATATGGTATGGTCATCACAACCATGTTGGGTTTGAAAGTCGGTTATGTAATGGGAAGGTACTAGCACCCCTTACATCTATCGTACTCGATCAGAACCATCTAAGTTTTCTAAGCATGAAAAGGTGTTGGTGTCTCAAAAGGATTTCTAGAGGGAAATGAATGTTTTTATTAAGCTTCTCACCAAGGATGATAATCCTCTTTCCTACTGTTGCACCCCAAAATTTGCCCAACCTTTTCTAACCTAGGTTTATGTTTCAATTGCATAGTCATTTGCATTGGCATCATGTACATAGTGTATTCATCTGCATTGCATAGCATAGGCAAGCTATCTTAATCAGGGGATCAAAGTGCTATTCTTATCTCAAGAGGCATATCCAAGGGTTTTCATTCATATTCAAGACTATTCAGGTCATCAGGGAAGAATTTGAGCTTTGAAGAGTTGACAGGTTGATCAGTGAGTTCTCCCCTATCTTGAGGTTATTTGGGGATCATCAGAGGGAGTGTGAGCTATGAGCCAAGAGCATGAGGTGTGTATGGATGTTATGAAGAGCCTAGATGATCATTGGAATGATTGCAAGAGCCCCAGGTGAAGTCAGTCAACTAAGGTTTTATCTGGGTCAACACTAGGTCAATCCTAGGTCAAAGACTTGTTTTGAAAGGCATCAAGGATCATTTGAAGAAGGTGGGATTCATTATTTGCTATATGGATATGGATATGGTGTTGTTCCAAATAAAAATCAGAAGGAGTCAAGGAGAAATGGAGTTACCAAATTAGGGTTTCAGTGTAAAATCCCCTGATTTAGGTCAAACTTCAAAGCAGTGTAACTCAAGATGCAAGCTTCATATGAATTTATGGTCCACATGAAACTTGTAGAGTATCTTCATAGCTTTAATTTGAGTGGTGGAAGTCATCAAGATGATTTATAGAACTCAAGTTATAGCTCTTGCAAGTTACAGGTCATCTGAGGGCACTGAAATTTGTCTGTGAAAGTTGTCTGTCTTCCAAGCAACTTTTGACCTTCAAGGAGATTTCAAATGGATTTCTCGCCAACATGAGAGTTGTTCCTCATTGTCTTAGCTTTCTAGGAAGGTATGGTATGCCTTCATATGATTTGTGTAACTCTACTTATGTCCTTGGCAAGCAAAGGGTATTTTGGTCATTTGAGAATTACAGGTCATTCTTAGCCTATGCCTAAAACTCATGCAAGGAAGCTTCAAATGAAAAACTTCACAACATAAAAGTTTCTCAAAATATCATTTTAAGTCTAGAAAAGAGGTCATGGAAGTTTGGAAATGCATAGAACAAGACTTGATAAAAGTTGGTGGAAAATGACTTAAAAATGACATATAACTTGGAAAAGTTCACATGAAAAATTGGTTTGGGCAATCTATAAATCCAAAATGGGTCATGTAATATACCAAATTGATTCCAAACAACATTTTGAAAACAATGGTTTAAACACATTTTTGAGTTGAGGCCTAAAAATAATACTTGCTTTGTAATGTTGTTACTTGCATAATAAGGCAACTTTGCAAAACTCAACATAAGGCAAGGATCAACTTGTTTTTCACACATACCATCTCAATATCTCATGAGGAGAGATTTTAACACAAGTTTAGAGGGCTGTATGCAAGAGATGAGAGATATTCAACATGTCATCAAGTGAGATTTCCATAACTTTCTACCACATTCTAGAATCATCCTAGAGGGATCCAGAAATTTCTAGGCATTTCCATCATCATCTATATAATGAATGTGGATCATTGGTGGAAAAGGTTGGTGAAAAGAGAGAGAGAAAAGTGAGAATTTCATTGTTGCTTCAATTGTAAGAAAGAGTGAAACTCCATATTCAGCATCAATTCAATTGGTTTTTCTTCCTCATTCATGATCCATTGATCTTGTTGAGTGCATAGAAGCTGCTTCAGAGGTTGATTCATGGAGGATTGAAGAACTAGGGTTTGAAATTGCAAGAAGCATATCAGATTCGAATCTCACATTAGAAGCATTCTTCTTCCAACTTTTTGCAAACAGAAACCATAGCATCATCTAAGGACCATTTGTGAAAGATTGCAAGTGTTGAATCGAGCCAATTCTCATCTGTTTCATCAAGAATAGCAGGTTTGCATTTTGAATAATAAAATTAGCATTTTATTTTGTTTTAGTATTTTTTGTGCATTTTTCTTTTAAATAGCTTTTTTAAGTGGTTTAATTAGATGCATGATATTGTTGATTTTAGTTTAGTTAGGTAATTTAACATTTTGAATCCATTCTTTTTAGGGTGGTTAACTTAGGTCTTTAGCTTCCTCATAGAATTTAATTCATAATTTTAGGATTAATTTTTAGATGATTTGATTAGGTGAGATTAGAGTGGTAAAAATTAGGGTTTTAAGTGAACATATGTGAGATAGATCATTTCTTTTAGGAATTATAATTTGATTTTGGGGTATGGGACTATAGGGGTTATGGGTAGATAATAGATCCCTTAGAAAATATTAGGCTTCCCCTATTACTATTAGTGTATTGCTTGTATTTGATTGACTGTGTGGTGTGCCCTCTCTAGGGTTATTATTTGACTGTGTGGGGTATTGGGTTTGTTTGGGGCTTGGGGTTCGAGCTGAAGACTGTGTTGATGAAACCCATTTGAAGATCAAAGAGAATGAAGACCAACTTCCAGAGTTGATAAGGAGTATCTCCTGCTGGCAGCTGTTGAAGGTTATAGGATCTAGGAGCTAGGCAGAGCTCTAGAGTAGAAAACTTGATTCACAAACATGGAAGGTCTTGTTTGCCTCCATCCTTTCTCTATGATTCAAAGTCTCTTTTAAATATCCACCTCCTTCCTTTGGAAGGATTAGTGAATGTATTTAAAAGATAGAACTTTTGAGAGAAAATTGTCTGTATCATGTTAACAGTTAGTGAGCCACCCTTGGTAGGCAATTGACTGTTTAGCATCCATTTCATCTTGTTGACTAATATTCATCTTGGGGATTGAGACTTGAAGAAAAGCCATTACAGACTGCAGATTGAAGACAAAGACTTTGCTTGAAGTCAGATGTTGATGAAGACTGCTTTGCTGTTTAGTTTTAGCTATTTAATTTTTGATGTATTGATTGAATTTCCTTGACTGTATTGCTTGCTGTTTAACCTGTTAGGTTGAAAGTGAATTCTATTCACTTTTGCCTATTGTTTTCTAGGTTCGAGGTTGAGTGGGACTCCCTTGCCTCGCTTGTATTGCTGCATCCATGCATTTTGCTGCTTTATTGTATATATCTGTTGTTCTTGTTTCCGTTTATCCCTTAGGATCTCTGTTTCTCTCTGTGCAAGAGAGGAGCATGATAGACATTAGGTCTTAACCCATGCATGATAACATTAGGGTAGATTTTATTCCCTTTTTAATCCTAGGATTTTAGAGTGTCATCTCTTCTTTCTTCAAAACAACAGAAAAACATTAATAAAGGTTATAACAGAAATCAATTCATTTCTTCCGTCAAAAGATTTGAACAAACACAAACCTTTTTGCAATAAGAAAACCCTTGTTTAAGGTGAGATTTTTCATAAAAGACACTTGAACAGCTTGTGTCGTGCGTAGCCCGAACTACGTTTGCTCTGATCTTCCATGCTGTGTGGAAGTACGTAGGCATAGGATGCGATATCCTAGCGAGAAACCTTCACCCATCCTTCCCCCGTAGTTAGGCGAACTACGTTGACTCTGATTTCTCGTTCCAGACGGGAATACGTAGGCATAAAGTGCGATGCTTTACCGAGTCATGTTTTCTTTTCTTTTCAGACCTCATCCTTTAGTTTAGATAGAAGTGTAATCTGTACAAACCAAGCAAGCGTGGATCCCATCGAGTACGATGGACGTGAGGGGTGCTAATACCTTCCCCTTGCGTAACCGACTCCCGAATCCAGGTTTTGGTTGCGATGACCATACCTTTTCCCGTCTTTGCGTTAGGTTTACTTCGAGCGTTCCCTTTCCCTCCTTTGGGATAAATAACGCACAATGGCGACTCTTCTGTTCAGTCGGCGCCGATTTTCGCAGTAGCGACACCTACGTATCCTCACTTTCAGAGCTCCATAATTTGGAGTAAAAAATAGTTGTATATTGGTTGACTTTATTACCTTGAAAAGGGTTTAGGAAGTGGTGCCACAAAGCACAAAAATAAGTTTGATGAGTTGAAGTATTTTTTATATTTTAGAAAAGATTATTCTTGAGTTGAGTGCACTAAAGACTATGGTTAGAGGTGATTATTTCAAGCTACCAAGCCAAAAGTCTTGTGTAAAAATAATCAGAGTGAGTGTAGAAAAGCTCCATTCTCACTCCTTCTCCACCACTTAAGGCTCGTGGTGCACAATTCTCCTTGCATCTTATTGTGTTTTGAATTTGTTTAAGAAATAGCCACTTGATGTTGAATCAAGGGTTTATTTTGTTGTTTAAGAAAATGTTTTGGTACATGGGAAGGTTGATGGAAATCGTGAAAACAGTTGACTTACTAATGTTGAATGCAATATGGAATATAGTTGGTTTAAGGGTTAATGGTGATGGAAGTCCTATTGAATTTATCTTTTTATGAATAAATGCTTGACGTTGGATCAAGCTTATTTTTTCTTTTGAAAAGTGGGTGGTTGATTTTATTCTTGCATTAAGGGAAAACTTAAGCAACTAGAAATCAAAGCACAATGATAAAATTATTACACTTCATGAGAGTGGGGATACATTTTCTCAAAGGGGGATGATACCAAGACATAGCAAAATAAATTCACCACACAAATGCTTGCAAACAAGAATATGGAATGCAAATCAAGTATCATTGTATGAAAATCCAAGAGGAGGCTATGTGAGGTTGAAGACAATCGACTTACAAGGGTGTTTCAAAATGACTTGATATTAAATAAAAAATTAGTTTGAAAAAGAGGTTTGAACACGCATATGAGGAATGGAAATTAAATGCATCAAGACATATATAACAAACACATGAGCAAAGGTATAGGCATTATAAGATCAAGCATAACATGAATAAAATCAAGCAAAGAGAAAATTATTAATCAAATTAAATATAAATATTTAATAAGACTAATTAATAATCTAATAAATTAAAAAAAATTTAAAGTAATTAAAAATTATATATTTTTTTAGGTTCTTAATATTTATTGAAATTAGCAAAAGAAATTAATTAAATTAAACCTAAAAATTTAATAAAATTAATCCTTCAATTGATTAATTAGTATTAAATGAACATATTTAATAAAATTAATTAAAAATATATTTTTAATTTTTTTTAAATATCTAAAATAAAACATTAAACAAATAAAATAAATAAATAAAAAAGAAAAGAAAATAAATAGAAAGAAAAACTAAAAAAAGCAAACCTAAATGGGCATAGTATCAATTAGGAAAATGGGGGTGTGTTTGGCAAACAACCCCAGGCCCGTCAAGATAGGGGCCTACGTAGAGGGGTGGGGGGGGGGGGGGGGGGGGGAGTCCATGAGGACCCTACTCAACAAGTTGACCCCAAGCCAAATCTAGAACGTTGGATAAACATGGAGTCAACTTTGACTCCAAATCTAGTGGCCAAAAAATGCACGCACATGGTAAATAGGAGGAGAAGGTGTGCATGATAATGATGAGTAATCATGGACCGGTGACAGGTGTCCTGGTGGACACACGTGTCACCAGTGGGGAGGTCAACCACAAAAAAGCATCAACAGGGAATAAAAACATGGAAAAAGGTGGATTCAACATTGATTTTCAAAAAATATCCTCTCTCTAAACGTGTTTTTTGCAAATCAAAGACTTCGCTGAAAACCTAACCGTCTTCTCTAGCGACACCGCCCCAAACCTAAAAAAATTTACATCAACCCTAGCTAACTTTTTTCTCCTATTTCCAAATCTAACCTTAAACTCCCCAAAAACTTAACCAAATGTTCAAATGAAAACTTATCACAAATCAAACCCTAGTCAAGAATCAGGCAAGAAAACTTAGGTATTTGGGTTCAATTCCTCTTTCTTTACGCTTGCTTCCTGTCTTCTCCTTCTTCTTTGATCCTCAGTGCTTGTTGTTGATGTTGTGTAGTAGGCTTTAGGATTGAGCTCACAACACTTAGAGTTCTAATGATAAATTCTAAGTGTGTTCTATACTTTTTTGAGCTTTTGGTGTGTGTTATGGTTTTGAGAGCGCTATTTTCTTGAAGGGTTCTGCGTGTCTTCAAGAAAAATGAATATTGCTCTTTATATATTCACTCCATACGTTCCAAAAAAAAGGAATCAATTGGAAAACTCGTGTGAAGGAATCAAATTCGTTAGCACCTAATTTTGTGGGATTTTGGAAAGGGATGGAAAACGTGTCCAGGTGGTTTTAGCGTATAGAATTTACCATATATTTTTCTCTTTTGTCATATTCTGAATTGTAGCCATTTGTAAATTTTCACATTGTAAAGCCTTTTTTACTGTCTGCAGTGAATGTAGTTCTTGTAACTTTGACCATTTGGTGTAAGTATAATCAAAGGCTGAGAGTTTATTTTGTACTGATACTGTGAACTTTGAATTACTATATTGTTACTGTCACGATTTAGACGTATAGAGAGGCCTTGGCACAAACTAGTTCACATGGCCTGCAACAGCTTAATCACAGCTTGAAATAAATCAACCATTTCTTGAAAATAAATTCTAATCATGGCTTGAAATTTCTTATGAAGGTGAGAAAATACTTAGAAGGGGGGGTTGAATAAGTATGAAGTTAAAAACTTAGAAATAAAAACTCAAGTATTTTTATCCTGGTTCGTTGAACTCAACTACTCCAGTCCAGCCTTTCTAGAGTGATTTGCCTTTCTCAAACAAGGACTTAATCCACTATTTAATCAACTGATTACAATAGTAAGCACTAAGAACAACTGTTTAAAGTCTTCTCAAGAACTATTGATCCTGACTGGATCTTCTTAAGGTTTTCTTACAATCAAATGTAATAACAAATACAAGTGTTAAGATGCTTCTAATAAAGCTTTATCACAACTGTGATTTTACACTTAAAATTAAGAACAAAGAATTAATTGTAGCAAGAATATATGAGTTGTATGAGAGCTTTGATAATTAATTCTTTTCAAGTCTTTCGTCAACTGAAGAAGATGAGTGAAGACTTGCTTTTATAGGCACAGTGATCCAAGAGCTTTTCACGTTGAGAAGTGTGTACTAAAAGGTCTGAGCCCTTTTTATCTTCACATCAAGTGACCTTTCCTAGAAGAAGAAAGCACAGAGAAATCCTTTTTGTCTGTGTTCTTGTGTCTAGCATAAATAAGGAAAGAGTCGTTTGGATATTCCAACGGACATAATCTTTGAATTCTTCTTCAACAATTTTCAGCAGGAATCATCAGATTCTAATTTGATCAGAGCCTCCTGATGTTGATCAGAGTTTTGCTAAATCAGAGTCTTTGCAACAAGTGTGCTTTTAGCGTGTATAAGTTCAGAGCAGAGTTTTGAGTCAGATCCTCAGTACTGGCAGTGTTAGTACTATCAGAGTCTTCTGAAGTAACTATGCTTGAAAACTCTTCATACAGAATTCTTCATTGGTTCAGATGCTTCTGACTTGCTTCAGATTCTTCTGGAGCTTCTGCTTCAGATCCTTCTGGAGACAACGCTCAGAATCTTTTGATGGCAGCGTTCAGAATCTTCTAATGGCAGCAGATGCAAACATCAAAAAAAATAAACTAAGATTGTTTTGACAAAATCATCTTCAACAAATCCGTGATCTCAGAAGAGGATTGTTCTTGTTTTGACATCCACTTAGCCATAGTTTCATTCTTCTGATCTTGTTTGGACATCCACTGAGCCATGTCTTCAGACTTCTTATCTTGCTTAGCCATCCATGACTTAATCTCTGATTGACCAGCTTCCAGAACTGCAATCTTATCTTCAAGATCTGGATACTCTCTCTTGATCTCAGATGAAGAAGGTGGGACAGATTCTGAAGCATGAACATAGTCAATTTCCATAGGGGCTTTGGAGTCAGGAGCAACAGATCCAGAGGTATGTTCTACCAGAGTCATAGCCAGATAGTTGTCTTCAGATGCATATTCAGCGTTTACTTCTATATTATAGACTTCAGATGATGAAGGAGCATCCTTAAGAAGCAATGGTGTAGATCTTTTAACAGTCCAGAACAAACTTCTAGCAGTTTCAGCAAATCTGAGCTTCGCATCATCAGAACATACGTTCTTCAGATTTGATGCTACAGTATTGAATCTGTTTATGAAGCCATTCCAAATGGCATCAGATTCATTTGCATCCATTGTTGATGAACACTTCCTCTGAACAGAGCCTAAATACATCTCTATTTCTTTCAAAAAAACTTGTAAATAAATGATCAACATTCAGCCTAGGTTTTGGGTTTAGAAAAGTTTCCAATGTGATTGGCTTGGGTTGGGGAGAAGGTGGAAAGATGGATTTTTGAATGGTGATCAAAGGACTATGGTAGAATGGTATGAATAGAGGATCAGATGAATTGTCAGGTTTTGATCTGGTTAAAGCATTCAACAGATATGGTTTTGCATTTGATGCATAGGAAACAACATCAAATGGGGTATCAGAGTAAGGAGTGAATGCAGATTTATCAGATAAAATAGGTTTTGATGAAATTATTTCTGGCAGTTCTTTAATGTACGTTTGAAGAACAGATGGTAGAATGATGGTAAGTTTAGGTTTAAGAGGAGTGATAGTGTAAGATGGTTCAATTCTGGTGTAGAAGTTTTTGAATTTGAAACCAGAGGGAAGTTTGTTAGATGAAAACAGTTTACACGAAGCAGAGGGTACACACTCAGATGTCCTTGGCTTAGGTGTTGGGGTAGGATTAGGAATGAGAATTTCAGAAGAAACAGGTGGTTCTGGTTGGTTAACTTCAGAATTTCTGTGAGAGGGAGATATCAGAAAATCTGGGTGTATATTAGATTCTAATGAATTTGAGGATGTGGTTGGAGTGTAAGACGTGGAGGACACTTCAAAAACAGTTTTGAGAGGTGTAACGTTTAGAACCTCTGTCTCAGGGATATTGGTTTCAGATGGGTTGGTTGATTCTGATGGATTCTCAGAAGGTTTTGATGGAGGTGCAGATGTAGGTGGTTCTGATGTAGGTGGAGTAGATGTAGGTGGATCAAATGTAGGTGGATCAGATGTAGGTGGATCAGATGCCACTTGATTAGATTGTATAGGTTCAGAAAGAACTTGTGCAGATGCAATAGGTTCAGATCTGTTTGATTGAGGTTTTTCTGGTTGTGATTGTTTTTCTGGTTGTTGTTTTTGTTCAGATTGTTTTTCTAGTTGTTGTTATTGTTGTTCAGATTGTTCTGTTGGTTTTGTTATAGGTGGTGGAGTTCGATTTGCTGGTTTTGTTGTTGGTGGTGGTGGTGCAGATGATTGATTAGTAGAAGGTTTTACAGGAGTGATGGAAACAGGATCAGATGATTTTTGTGGGGAAGGAACAGAGATATGAGATAGAGCAGGAACAGATTGTTTCTGAGTATGAGGTGGTTTTGGAATAGACTTGAATGTTGAGTCATTTAAAACAATATTATTGAAAGAGGATACAGAAGATTTGGTACCTTTAATCTTGATACGCTTTGTGGGAACAGAGGGAGCGTCTCCAGATGCTTTCCTCTTGATCAGCTTCTGAGGCTTGTCAGCAACTTTGGGCTTCTTCTGAACAGCCACTGCTTCTGCTTCTGATTGACCTCTTTTCCTTGTGTTCTCATTTCCTCCATCAGTCATTGGTTCCCTTGCTCTTTTCAGAATATCTGCAGGAACTGGGGTTCCATCTGCCTTGCAAGAATCAATATACCTTATAATTATTTCCCTTGGTTCTTCAGCACAAAACAATGGGTAGTCTTCAACTGGGATTCGCTTTGGACTAAGTTCAGAGATATTCAGCTTCTTGGGTGCTGATGTGAGTTCCTCTACAATTTTTAGTCTCTGAAGACTCTTGGCATTCAGAGGTTTCCCAACAATAGATTCAAGTTCCTCCTTAACTCCAGCAGCATACAGAGCAGTCACCAGTCCATTTTCTGTCAAAATATCTGAGATTAATCTTCCAAAGGGAATCCATGTTCTGATCTTCTGACCCTTACCTTTTACAGATTCTCTTGAAGCATTAATATGATTCCATAAGTGCATGAACAGAATGTAAGGAAGATCTACCTTGGTGCTCTGACTTAAACAGTACATGAAGTAGAGTTGTTCATTGTTCACATAATCTGGAGAGTTTGTAGATTTTCTGTGATGAATGCATCCCATGAAAATCTTTGCCCAGATCTTGTAGTCAGGCTTCAGATCTTTAAACTTGTTAAAGGCCTGTCCAGCAGTCATGACTTCCTCATAAACTTCTTCCATGTCTACACGCCCAGCTGGCAGATGAGATACTCCATCAGTCTCCTCATATCCTATGAGTTTCCTGATTAGATCTTCTGTAATTATAATCTCCTTACCCAGAACAGAAGACAAGATGAATTTGGGGTATACAGAAGCATGTATCCAAAATTCTTTCACTAGATGAGGGTAAACTGGTCCAAATAATCTGTCAAAGTATTTTACCTAGCCTTAAGCATCAACTATTGAACGAAATTCAAATCCATTTTCAGCTAATGAATCAAATTCCACCATTGATTCACAGAGAACTTCAAGTTTGTCAACAGGAGTTAACAAAGTCCTTTTAGGTGTCGTGTATGGAACCACACCCATATTTGCAGAAGTAACTGCAACCATGGTTGATTGAAACTGTGCTGCTGTAGAAGATGAGGTTGCCATTGAAGATGATTTTGACAAGGGTTTAGGGTTTTTGTAAAGAGAGAAAAGAAGACAGAAATGCATAAACTTGCTTGAGTTGTGAAAAGTGTGAAAGTGGTGAGAAATGTGGAATTTATAGAAAACAATTAGGCATACAAATAGACAATCAAAGCACGTTCACACATAGAAATTAATGTCAATTAATGAAAGAGAATAAAAATCATTTCAAGCATTAATTGATTCTGACAAATTGGGGGGAAAATCAAGATTTTCACTATTCAAACCATACCTCAAACGTCTCTTCAGTAGTGTACACGCCATCTTTGCAAATTTAGAGTGACACGTGTTTGCTTGCATGTGTTTCTGAATTCTCTTGAGAAATGAAACGTTAACCAACGTTCAGATCCTCTGAGATTGGTTAGTTCAGATACACACAAATAAACATAAATCTAATAAGCAACAGAATGAAATACTTCAGAGTGATAAACATTTATCATCTGTAAAATTTGCTTCTGACAAATATTATTCTGGACACAAATCCATACCAATATTTTTCAGAATAAATTTGAATCTATCTTCAACAAGGGGTTTTGTGAAAATATCTGCCCATTGATGATCTGTATCAACAAAGGCTAAGTTTATAATTCCCTTCTGAACATAGTCTCTGATGAAATGATGCTTAATTTCTATATGTTTTGCCTTAGAGTGTAAAATGGGGTTTTTAGAAAAACATATAGCAGAAGTACTATCACAGAATATAGAAATGTTACTTTCAAATATCTGATAGTCTTCTAGCTGACTTTTCATCCAGAGCATCTGCGTGCTACATCCAGCAGCAGCAATATATTTTGCCTCTGTAGTTGATAGTGCAATTGTGGGTTGCTTCTTGCTGTACTAAGAGATTAGATTTCTTCCTAGAAATTGACAACTTCCAGAAGTACTTTTTCTTTCCACTCTGTCTCCAGCGTAATCAGCATCACAGAATCCAACTAATTTGAAATCATCAGATTTTCTATAACACAAACCCACATTAGAAGTACCTTTCAGATACCTTAGAATCCTCTTAACAGCTGTTAAGTGTGATTCTCTAGGATCTGATTGGAATCTTGCACACAAGCATACACTGAACAAAATGTCAGGTCTAGAAGCAGTTAAATAGAGAAGAGATCCCATCATACCTCTATAGAGTTTCTGATCTACTTTCTTACTTACCTCTTCCTTGCCTAGTGAACTAGTTGGATGCATGGGAGTCTTTGCCAGCTTACTATCAGTCATGTTAAATTTCTTTAGAAGTTCTTTAACATATTTGGTCTGATGAATGTAAGTGCACTCTGGAGTTTGGTTGACTTGAATTCCCAGAAAGAATCTCAATTCTCCCATCATGCTCATTTCAAATTCTGCCTGCATACATTGAGCAAACTCCTTTCCCAGCATAGTATTGGTAGATCCAAATATGATATCATCCACATATATTTGACAAATTAGAAGATCTTTCTTAAATGTTTTACAAAAGAGTGTTGTGTCCACTTTGCCTCTGATGAAATTTTTCTCCAGAAGAAAATTGCTTAATCTCTCATACCAAGCTCTAGGAGCTTGTTTTAAACCATACGGAGATTTCTTTAGTTTAAAAACATGTTTTGGGAATTTTTCACTCTCAAAACCAGGAGGCTGGTGAACATAAACTTCTTCTTCTATAATACCATTTAGAAAGGCACTTTTAACATCCATCTGATATAGAGTGATGTTATATTATGCAGCAAATGAAATAAGAAGGCGTATAGATTCTAACCTTGCCACTGGAGCATAAGTTTCAGTGTAATCAATACCTTCTTGTTGACTGTACCCTTGAGCAACAAGCTTTGCCTTATTTCTTTCAACTTCTCCTTTCTCATTAAGCTTATTTCTGAAGACCCATTTAGTTCCAATTATGTTGAATCCTTTTGGTCTTGGAACTAAATCCCACACATCATTTATGGTGAACTGATTTAGCTCTTCTTGCATGGCAATAATCCAATCATTGTCTTGCAGAGCTTCATCTACAGAAGTTGGTTCAATTACTGACACCAATCCAAATAATGATGCTTCAGATGATCTGAGGAAGGATCTTATTCTGATAGGGTCATCCTTCTTTCCAATGATAAGATTCTCTGGATGAGAAGCTTTGATTCTGGAAGATGATCCTCTAACAGTTGATTCTTCAGAAATGTTTAAGTTGTTCATCTGAGAAGTCAAAGGAATTGCATCTGGCGTTGCCTCTAGTTCCTTCACTTGAGCTTTGTCTGTCTCTGAGCCTTCAGAGTCTGTGAAGACTACTTCTCTATCTGCAGAGTTTTCAAACTGCTTTGGCTTTTTAATGCCAAGCTTATCATCAAATCTAACATGAATAGATTCTTCCACAATCTGTGTCTCAGTATTGTATACTCTATAGCCTTTAGAGCATTCAGAATACCCAAGCATGAAACACTTCTGTGCTTTAGAATTAAACTTGCTCAGATTTTCTTTAGTATTTAACATATAGCAAATACATCCAAAAGGATGAAAATATGAAATGTTGGGCTTTCTGTTCTTCCACAGTTCATAGGTAGTCTTCTCCAGAAGAGGTCTTACAGTCACTCTGTTCTGAATGTAACAGGCTGTGTTGATTACTTCTGTCCAAAAGTGCTTTGCCAGATTAGTCTCATTGATCATGGTTCTGGCCATTTCTTGCAGAGTTCTATTTTTCCTCTCTACAACTCCATTTTGTTGTGGAGTTCTAGGACAGGAAAAATCATGAGCAATGCCATTTTCATTAAAATATTTTTCAAAATATTTGTTTTCAAATTCACCACCATGATCACTTCTGACTTTTATAATTTTGAAATCTTTTTCATTATGGACTTGTTTGCAGAAGTCAAAGAACACAAAATGTGACTCATCCTTGTGTTTTAAGAACTTTACCCATGTCCATCTACTATAGTCATCAATAATGACTAATCCATACTTCTTGCCTCTGATGGATGCAGTTTTCACGGGTCCAAACAGATCAATATGAAGTAATTCTAGTGGTCTGGAAGTAGAAACAACATTTTTTTATTTAAAAGATGATTTTGAAAACTTCCCTTTTTGACATGCTTCACAAAGAGCATCTGAAGTGAACTTCAGATTAGGAAGTCCTCTGACAAGATTAAGTTTATTAATCTGAGATATACGTCTCATATTAATATGCCCCAATCTTTTGTGCCAGACCCATTGCTCATCATTAACAGACAAGAGACATTTAACATTCTGTACCTTAAGTTTTGAAAGATTTATTTTATAAATGTTGTTCTTCCTCTTTCCACTAAATAGGATTGAGCCATCCTTTTGACTAATAGCTTTACAACATTTTTGATTAAAGGTTATGTCATAACCATTTTCACTTAATTGACTTATGGACAATAGATTATGCTTTAACCCTTCTACAAGTAAAACATTAGTAATAGAGGGAAGTTTACCATTTCCAATAGTGCCAGATCCAATGATCTTGCCCTTCTGATTCCCTCCAAATTTCACATCCCCTCCAGATCTAAGCTCCAGACTTTGGAACATAGACCTTTCTCCTGTCATGTGTCGCGAGCATCCAGAGTCCAGGTACCATGATTGGCGTCCTGACCTTGCTGCTAAGAACATCTGCAACAGGAATTATTTTACTTTTAGGTACCCAGATCTTCTTGGGTCCTTTTGGGTTAGATGTTCTGAAGGTTTGTCTAAACTTCTGTTTTTCAACATAAGGTTTATTCTGACTAGCTTAGATTTAAACACATGAATGTTCTTTTCAGAACGAGTGTGTTCAATATCATTCAAGTGACCAAATTTAAAGTGGGAATATAAAGGAGTCTTCTTGATGATAATTTTATCAACAGGTTTTGGATTTAAATCCTTTCCAGAGGAAGATTTATATCCAATTCCTTTTCTGTTATTTCTGCTAACTCCATAGATCATAGAAGCCATTTTGCTTCTGTCTATGCTTTTAGCAAGAAACTTCTAAAAACTATAATCATATTTTTCCAAAATATTTTTGCATTCAGACTCAGTTTCAGAATCAGAGTCTTGTTGAGCTAATTCAGAATCATTTTTCAATCTTAAGTTCTTTTCATTTAGCTCAGCTACTTCTGATTTGAGAATATTATTCTCAGATATAAGATTGCTTTGACGCTTCTTGTATTTGAGCTTAATATTGTTATAGCTCTTCAGAACTTCTGATAACACTTTGATAATTTCATCTTTAGTGAGTTTAGCCATTACCTCTTCAGCGTCAGAGTCAGATTCAGAGTCAGATTCAGATCCTGAAATTCCTTCCTCCTGATCTTCTATGTCTGCCATCAATGCTACGTTGACACATTCCTCTTATGACTCAGATTCAGATTCAGATGTATTTGAATCATCCCAGGTTGCCATTAGAACCTTCTTCTTATCATATTTTCTTTTAGGCTTTTCTTTCAACAACTTTGGACATTCATTTTTGTAATGCCCAGGTTCTTTACATTCGTAGCAGACAACCTCCTTTTTGCCAGATCTTTTGTGTCCAGAAGATTCTTTTCTTTGGTCGGGCTTCCTGAAGTTTCTGAAATTCTTTCCTTTATGCTTCCAGAGTTTGTTTATTCTTCTAGACAGCATGGATAATTCATCTTCATCTTCAGATGAGGATTCTTCAGAGCTTTCCTCTATTACCTGCAATGCTTTAGCAGATTTATTAGATTTTAAAGCAATTGATTTACCTTTATTTTGAGGTTCATCTTCCTCAAGTTCAATTTCATGACTCCTCAGTGAACTGATTAGTTCCTCCAAGGAAATCTTGTTCAGATCTTTAGCCATTTTCAGCGCAGTCACCATAGGTCTCCATCTGGTAGGTAAGCTTCTGATGATCTTTTTCACATGATCAGCAGTAGAGTATCCTTTATCCAGAACCTTTAGTCCAGCTATAAGTATTTGAAATCTGGAGAACATAGCTTCAACAGATTCAGCTTCTTCCATCTTGAAGGCTTCATACTTCTGAATTAGAGCCAGAGCCTTTGTTTCCTTGACTTGAGAGTTTCCCTCATGAGTCATCTTCAAGGACTCAAACATGTCAAATGCAGTTTCTATATTTGTGATTTTTTTCATACTCAGTGTGAGATATTGCATTTAACAATATTGTTCTAGCCTTGTGGTGATTTCTAAACTCCTTCTTTTGGGCTTCTGTCATAGATTTTCTATCTACTTTCTTGCCATTCCCATCAGTGGGATGAACATATCCATCTATGACCAAATCCAATAAATTAGCATTATAATCAAGAAAAAAACTTTCAATCCTGTCTTTCCAATAATCAAATTTCTCCCCATCAAACATAGGGGGTTTAATGTTGATTCTGTCCCTTTCTTCATATTTGTTGTTAATGTTAGATATTGAAGTATCAACCATAGTAACAACCAAATATATATCAAAGTTTTTCTCACTGGATCTTTTTTGTCACTGTAAAGTGGTAGCACACACAGAATCGGAGCTCTGATGCCAACTGAAGGTGAGAAAATACTTAGAAGGGGGGGTTGAATAAGTATGAAGTTAAAAACTTAGAAATAAAAACTCAAGTATTTTTATCCTGGTTCGTTGAACTCAACTACTCCAGTCCACCCTTTCTAGAGTGATTTGCCTTTCTCAAACAAGGACTTAATCCACTATTTAATCAACTGATTACAATAGTAAGTACTAAGAACAACTGTTCAAAGTCTTCTCAAGAACTATTGATCCTGACTGGATCTTCTTAAGGTTTTCTTACAATCAAATGTAATAACAAATACAAGTGTTAAGATGCTTCTAATAAAGCTTTATCACAACTGTGATTTTACACTTAAAATTAAGAACAAAGAATTAATTCTAGCAAGAATATATGAGTTGTATGAGAGCTTTGATAATGAATTCTTTTCAAGTCTTTCGTCAACTGAAGAAGATGAGTGGAGACTTGCTTTTATAGGCACAGTGATCCAAGAGCTTTTCACGTTGAGAAGTGTGTACTAAAAGGTCTGAGCCCTTTTTGTCTTCACATCAAGTGACCTTTCCTAGAAGAAGAAAGCACAGAGAAATCCTTTTTGTCTGTGTTCTTATGTCTAGCATAAATAAGGAAAGAGTCGTTTGGATATTCCAACGGACATAATCTTTGAATTCTTCTTCAACAATTTTCAGCAGGAATCATCAGATTCTAATTTGATCAGAGCCTTCTGATGTTTATCAGAGTTTTGCTAAATCAGAGTCTTTGCAGCAAATTTGCTTTTAGCGTGTATAAGTTCAGAGCAGAGTTTTGAGTCAGATCCTCAGTACTGGTAGTGTTAGTACTATCAGAGTCTTCTGAAGTAACTATGCTTGAAAACTCTTCATACAGAATTCTTCATTGGTTCAGATGCTTCTGACTTGCTTCAGATTCTTCTAGAACTTCTGCTTCAGATCCTTCTGGAGACAACGCTCAGAATCTTCTGATGGCAGCGTTCAGAATCTTCTAATGGCAGCGTTCAGAATCTTCTAAGGAATGCTTCTGATGCTTCAGAGCCTTGCATATTTCTTATGTTCAGATCTTATTTGCTTCTGGAGTGATATTTACTTTAATATTTGCAGCAAACATTCTTAAGCAAATTTTAGAGTCTATAATTCTTAATTACAAAATTTCATAATAGTTATCATCAAAACATAGAGATATTATTAAGAACCAATCTGTGTTCTAACATCTTACTCGTAGATTTCAAACAAATCCTAATCATGGTTTCCAATTATTTCTTGAAACAACTCAAATTATGGCTTTAAATAACTCAAACATGGCTTGAAAATAACTTCAAATCATGGCTTGCAAATAGGTTGATCACATGGCTTGAACACAAGTTGGTTATGGCTTGACTAATTTGATTACATGTGTTAAAACAAACTTGAAACCAATTAAGTCAAGACTTGAGAATAAATTCTAATCATGGATTGAAACAATACAACCATGGCTTGAAAATAGCATATGGCTTGAACACGAATTGATTATAGCTTGAGACCAACTTGCAACAAATGAAGTCGTGGTTTGATAAAAAAATTTGATCCAAGCTTGAAACAAATTTTGATTATGTGGCTTGGATTTTGAAAAAACCTTTGAATTATAACTTGACATCCTTTTCACTTTGTGACAATTTTTGCAATTTGAACTTTGTACCCAATGTAGTTTGAAATTCCATCAATTTTGTACTTGTATTTTGTAATTCAAGCTTTTGACAATTTGGCCTTTTTCAATTCATTCTTGTACCAGTTAAGAATCTCCACGGCCTTTTAAATCTAATCACATGGAAAATATTATACCATTCTTCTTTAAAGTTCCATATCTTCTTGAATAAAAATGAAGCTTGAAACCATGACATGTTCACTCATTGAATAATGATGCCATTTGACATATTGATTTCAAACCAAGAACAACCATATTTGATGACATTTGACATAATCTTGATGATTTGATTCCATGTATGATCCACCCTTCAAATTACTTGCACCTGAGTTTTTTTAAACATTCCTCAACTAATTAACCATGTGAATGAGGACACATCTTTCTCTTATCTCCACTTGAATTCAACACACTTACAAGAGTCTGTAATCATAATAAGCATAAACAAAACCTCCATGGCATAATTGCCCACAACCCACCCCAGTGTTACTCGTTGAAACATTCAAGTCAGCGCATAAATCATTAACATGCATCAATCATGACGCTTCTTTCTAGCATCTAATCATGCATATCACCTCATTCATCTCACACATTCTCATAGCAAGAAAATTTATTAAAAAAATCTCAATCTTACTTGGTACCTCACAAAAGTCCAATCTTACTTGGCTCCTCCCAAAAGCTCAATCTTACACGGCCCCTCACAAAAAAACCCCAATCCTACTTGACCATTCGCAAAGGCTAAATATTACTTGGCACCTCATGAAAGCCCAACCTCACTTGGAATTCACCCAATACCTCAAAAAAGCCCAATTTCACTTGACATCCAACATTTACAATCAAAGAGTCCAATCTCACTCGGAGCTCCAAAAGCCAAGAGCACGACCTCATTTGACATATTAAAGAAACAAAACCCAACCTCGTTTGGCACCTCTCAAAAGCCCAACCTTCTTGGAACCTTAACAAAACCTTAACTCTAAAACTATAGAAGTTTCCTGTTGAGTATAATGGATGTGAGAGGTACTAATATCTTCCCCACGTATAACTGACTCCCAAACCTATATTCGGTTGCGATGACCATCTTATCCCTTTTTCCCCTTATGGTTTTATCGTCATTTCCCCTTTTCTTAGAAATAAATAAAGAATGGTGGTGACTCTGTTAGTCAACCCGCGAGCACGCGATGTGCTTCACGAGGTCGTATTTTTCGAGATACGAGAGCTAGCAGTCGACGTCACATCTAAAAAAATACGACCCCGCGAAACACATCGTACGCTCCTGGATGACTAAATGAGTCGCCGCCGAATTTTATTTATTCCTAAGGAAAGGGAAAATAATTATAAACCCCTAAAGGAAAAGAAAGAGATAAGATGGTCATCGCAACCAAATTTGGGTTCGTGAGTTGGTTATGCAAGTGGAAGGTATTAGCACCTGTCACATCTGTTGTACTCAATGGGAACCTCCTCAAGTTTTAAGGTTAATGGGTTTATTTGCAATTGTTTTATTTATTTTATTTTGTATAATAAAATATATTTGTAAAAAGATAGATTATTTATAAAAGAAATAGAAAAAAATAGTTTTTTTTAATTATTGTACTCGCCAAGGTTTCAAAAACTCGTGCTTACATGTTATTATATGGCATTGAGAAAATTAGACCATCATAGTTCGTAGAAAATAAGTATGTGTTGGTGGATTTTAGTTTCGACGCACAGTGGCAGAAAAGAATATTTAGAAAAAGGTTTCAACACGCAGAGGTGGACAAAGATTAAGTTTTGTGTGTTTGAGGTCAATTTTAAGGCAGACAAAGATTAAGTTCGCGAGGACGTATTTTTCGAGATGCGACAGGTGGCGACTCTGTTGAAGAATATCTCCCTAAAAAGAGACAAACCTATTATTTAGTCTTAGGGTAGGTTTTTTTATTTGCATGTTTCGTTTAATTTGTCCTTCATTTTATTTTATTTTTTCTATTGTCTTATTTTATTTCTATATTTTTACTCATTACTTTATATTATGGATTTTGGGAATTATTTTGAGTGAGACTCGACACCCAAGTATGAGAAAAACATTAGGTGGTTGCGTAGTGTGGACCAACGAGACGTATATCTCATTTGGAAGGAATGAAAACTCCGCCTAGAGTAGATCCACTCGAAAGTGCTACTGTCCTACAAGTATTTGTAATGGTGGTAGTATCGATCAAGAAGATCCTTAACTCTAGGGACCTTTTCTTGGAATCTTTAACCTTTATTGTTAATACTAATGGCCTCACCCAAAATACACCCGCTTAAGAGTTTTTACATAAAATTAAACACCTTTGGGAACCCTGCATGGCAGGGTAGACCGTAGCAGCAAACCCAAGTCATACTTTCATTGTCAACATATTGGGATTGCCATCGACATATTTCATTGAACCATTGTCCAACCCAATCTTGTGCTTATTCTATTAATGCATTTATTTCACCTTCATCGTGTTCTTCCAACAAACATATGTTGGATCCCAATGGTGTCACTTTTACACCAAAGTAGCCCTCACCAAGAAACGCCTCCTGAATGTTATAACTCATTCTCGGGTTCTCTACAAATTCCAAGAAAGCCTTTTGGAATCTTACCATTTCCTCCTCCTAACTTTACATTCCAAATGAGAAAATGGAATCTTTTTCTCCTTTGAAACTAGTGGGATACCCGTGCATTCACACGAGCATTGGTATGGTACGCACATTTTTTTTCAAAATTTAATAAAAATTATATTAAAAAAATTAAAGTGTTTAACTAGAAAAAATTTTATTTTTAAAAAATATACTAAATTAATGCCTATAATTCATTTCATATATAAAAATATTTGAATCAACGTTATATTATTTTATTATATAAATATTATTTTTATTTTGTCATTATTTACAAAAAACATTAGAATCAATAACAAATTTTTTTCTATTATTATTCAATATTTAGATTAGTAACTTTATGCTCCCGTTATAATTATTTTATTTTTTTCTTTTAATAAAGTTATTCTCGTTTATAATAATAGTATTTTTTTCATTATTTTTTCACATATTTAAGAAAATGATCGATATATTTATATTATTCAATACTTTGAACAATTAAATATTTTTTCGTTTATAACAATGGTATTTTTCCTGTATATATAAATAAATTAATCAACAACGTATTTGCTCCCGTATATAAATATTAATTTTTTTAACATTACTAATATATTTGAATTTATATAAAAATATTTAAATCAACAATTTATTTTTGCCTGTAAATAAATATTATTTTATTCAATGACATACACTTTTACTTATATTTTATAATTTATTTTAATTCAAAATTTATAATTTCTTTAAACTAAAAATATTATTTGGTGGATATCACGGTTGCATAGTAAAAATAGACGTTACATTTTTTATTTATTTACCCATAATATTTATTTTAAAAAAATATTTATAGTATTTTTTAATATTTATCAATGACACATATTTGTTTCATAATTTATTTATTTATTTATTTTTCGAATACAAATGTATCCTTTATTATTAAAAGAAATAATAAAATTTTTAAAGAATACTAAAATTTATCAATATTGTAATAACTCTATGGTATAAACAACACTAAAATAATAAGTAACATAAATTTCAAATTTAATACAGATTATGATTTTGTTTTTATTAAAAAATCATTATTTTTTATTTCCATTTAATATAGTTTAAATATAAATTAATAATTATTTATAATGAAACATTATATAAACAAAAATGAATGAATGCAATTATTTGTATTATTTCTTACCATTTGTTTTGTGATAGACGGAAGTATAAAAATATAAAGAAAAAATAGCGTAATTTGAAGAGAAAAAACGTAGGAAAAGAATATTTATTGTTGAAAAAAAAGGGAAAAATGTGAGAATTTAACAAGTGAGACAAGAATTAAAGATTTGTGTTAAATTGAAAATAAAAAAATAAAAAAAAGGAATTTTGTGTAATAAAATTGAAGAGTGTTGTGTTGTATAGAATTATCATTATTTTATGAGAATATTTGTATTAACAAACACTTTTTTTCCTTTATAAAAATGATTTGATGAATAATAACATTTATAAATATGATAAATAATAATATTTGTAGTTTTAATTTGTTTTTTTTATACTTTTAAATCTCATTCTATTGCAATTTTAGTTAATAATAGTTAAAAGTTTGATTAATATGTATAAAAGTAATCTTGATTAAAAAAACAAAATTGATTAATTGATAGTAAAAAATTGATTAATATGGATAAAATTGATTGAGGCATGTCATTTTTATTTATATCTAGGTAGTTAAGATTGCAAACTCTGTATGTAAACTAACCACATAATCATGAGTTATTCACATCGTTGTCTAATTTAATAAAGATCAAGATCCATCAATAATTTAAAATTATAAAACAACTTTAAAATACTATATATATATATATATATATATATATATATATATATATATATATATATATATATATATATATATATATATATATATATATATATATATATATATATATATATATATATATATATATATATATATATATATATATATATATATATATATATATATATATTCCATAAATTGTCACTGTAGAAAATTAACATTAGTGCCTCTTATATCACTCTCCTTTAAGATCCCTTAAACATGAAGCCAAAAGCTCTTACTCCATCTACAATCAGATATATGCACATATTGGATTAATGGTTACATATAATTAAGAGCCTACTATTTCTATAACAAAATTTAACCGTTTTCATATAAGTTATAATCACGTGTTATGTCATAATTTATATCCCTAAAGTCTAAATTTTAAGTACTTATTAAATAAGCTCAAATAAATCGATTCAAATAACTACTTAAGATTCTCATCTTGTTACTTTGAAAAGAGTTTCAAGCTTGATTTTCACTGAGAAATACTCTTGTTTTACTTATTGCATGCTTTTCAAATACCTAATTCAAACACCTAATGTATCAACAATTTTTCTTATTATCATTACAAAAGAAAATATAATATATTTTGGAAACAATCTCTTAGAGACAGGTCCACTAAAGTCATTAAAAAGGCTTTTATGGCAGCAAGAATTTATTTTAAATTAAATCTCTTGTTTTGAGAATTCTAAAATCTATTTTCTTTTAAAAAATTTTGATTCTTAACCGTTATTTATTGTTATAGATAATATATTTAAAAATATATATTTATATCAATTATTTAGAAAAGATAAATATTGAATTTAAATCTTATTTTAATAATTTGATTCTTGGTTTTGAATTTAAAAAAAATTTATTATTAAATTTTTTATTTATGGTTTTATCTTTCAATTTGATTCACAAAAATTCTGCACATGAATTTAGAATTTTGAGAGATAAGACAAATACAAATTTGTTATATATATATATATATATATATATATATATATATATATATATATATATATATATATATATATATATATATATATATATATATATATATATATATATATATATATATATATATATATATATATATATATATATATATATATATATATATATATATATATATATATATTATTGGTGGAAATTTTTTTTAATCTTTTGAATGTCTCTCAAAATTATAAGGTAAATTTAAATTTTTGATTTTTTAAATTCTAGATACTTTGGATTTTAGAATTAATTTCATTGATTCTAAAATAATTTATTTAAAGAATTATTTGGTGCATATGTGAATTTGTTATATATCTTTAATTTGATTATTATATATAATTTATTATAAAATCAACTACCTTTATATAATGCTTAATAGTGAATCTCAAAATATTGTGATCTGATTTTGGTAAGTACTAAATTAAGGTTTTGACTCTTTAAATTTTAAGAAATTTGAATTCTAAATGGTTTATTTATAAGCATGTGAAGATTTGTTTCATTTTTTATTATTTATTTTTTATTAGAAACTTTGATTCTAGACTAATTGTTCATTTATTTAAAGAGTCATTGAATATGTCTTTGAATTAATTTTAGCATAAAATAATTTTTTGCTATATATAAAGATTCAACTTTTATTTGAATTGAAATTGAATGTTTTAGGATGTTTGAATTTTATAGTTATTAAGTTGCTATAATAATTTTTTATTTATTTTATTTCATGCTATTTCCTTTTTTCTTTTGAGTTTGTTCTCACATTAAAGGTCGCTAAGTAATCTTATGATTATGAGAAATGCGACAAAACTTACGGATCCGACCTACATTTTATAGGTAGTGCCTTGTAAATTTAAGACTTTTTTTCATTTAGTTTATTAAATTGTCAAGTAATTTTTTATTGAGTGGGTTGAAACAACAAGTTGCAAAAGTAACCTATGTTGCGTATATTTGATTCAGTTGAAATTACAAAAGATGTAGTATGAAATTATTTATGCAAACTGTTATAGTCGGCCAAATGGAAGACACAGTTTATCCGAATAATTACATACCTGTGATGGTGAATATGTGGTAACTATTAAGTTTTTTTATGCGGGTAATGGTTGGTGTCAAAGACACACATTATCTGACATAACTTATTACCAATATTTGATCATTACGTTGAGAGTACCGCTTGCAGTTAATTCTTGGCAATCAAAGATTGTGGATTAATGGTGTGTTTGGTACGTTGTTCTTCTCTTAAAATTTACAATTAAATATCTATCTGTCTCTATAATAATTTATTGAAGTGTCTAATAAAGTCATGTGAAGGTAAACTCATGAAAATATTCAGTGGATTACACTCACACCTATGACGATAAACATGTGACGATTATAAAGATTTATTGTTTATCAATATTAATTGTCAATGTTTGATCATTATAACAAATTACCACTAGCGATTGATGTTGTTGTCTAAAGACTTGACATGAATGATGCACTTGGTATTTTTGGCGAGTACATTTTTTTTGTTATCTATAAAGTAATATAGTTTATGGTATCTACAAAATAAGTAAGATTTTGATTCTTGAAAGTTTTAATTTTTAGGAATAAAATATGAACATCATCTTCTTGGATATAGACATTACATAAGGATGGAGAAACTTAAATTCTCTCATAACTTAATATATTTAAAGTGAGACTCAAGTTTGAGAAATTTAAATTCTCTAACAACTTAATATATTTAAAATGAGGCTCAAGTTTAAAAAGTGAGTACACTCCAAATTACACAGGTCTATGATCTTAAAGAATCGTAATCCAGAGACATTAGATGTGTTATTTAAGATGACATAAATTTTTCCATATTATCTTTCCTTAAATTCTAGTGCTTCTAAAGCAATAAAGCGAAAGTCAAACTCTCATTGGAATAACGAATTTTTATTAAGATTATTAAGCAAAGAAAATATTTAAAACACATTATGAAATTATTTAATTTTAAAATTATTTAATCTTGCTAAAGCACTATAATCTCGTCAATTATGTGACTTTGTCGAAAATTTAGCATATGATATTCTCTTTGCACAATTAAGTTTATAACTATTAAAGTTAGAAATTATTCTTTAATAGAATAATTTTATAAAGTGTGCAATAAAGAAAAGATTAAAGCAAGAGAAAATAAAATAGTGCTCATTAGGTAAATACCTCAAAGGATAAGGGCAATTAAAGAATAATAAAAGAATATGATTTTAACTGACAAATGTTCAATGGTGTTTAAATATATATCAATTTAAAGGGCATAAATTTGGTAAAGATTGATATTTATTTTAATTTATTTTAGAATGTCATTATAAGCTTAAATTTGTATTTAAAAGATAATTTGATGAATGAATAAAGTTTTGTTTTAATATGATAACTTCTTTTTTTTAATGATGAATTCAATTTGTCTTTTAAATTCAAATATTCTAGTTAATGATGAAAATTTTGAGAGATATAAACTTTAGTCCCAAGTTAAAGAATATTTTGAGACAAATTTTGTAATGTGTCTTGAAAATATTGAGTTTGGGGGAGAGATATGATCAAAGAACAAAATTGAGTGGAAAATAATTGGTTCTGACTCAATTCATACAATTGTTATTTATATAGCAAATTTGGACCCTCATATTAAGATGGATAGTAGTGACACTTGTTACGTATTATAATTTTTGGAGCTTCATAAGATGGATATCAAGTTAGTGTTTCTTAATGGCGACATTAAGAAATACAATATAGTGCAGCAAGAGAAAATTTTGTGTCAACAGATACAAAGTTAATGGTTTGCGAACAGATAAAGTCTATTTATGAGTTAATGAAATTGTCTCATTAGTGATACCACAATATTTTATAAGGTAATTGTCTCGTTTGCTTTTGAGATGTCTATTATGAAAAATTATTGACTTTTACAAGTTCAGTGTGAGTAATTTTATGTTCCTAGTTTAATGTGTTGATTTTATTTTATTTAATTAGAAATGATATATGATTATTGTGTGAAACCATGAAATCTCTAACAAAAATTTAGCGATGAAAGATCTTAGACACATCTCTTTTGTATTAGGTATTTAGATACTTAGAGATTATTCTCAATGTATCATCCGGTTAGCACAAAAGATTTATGTATATATTAATAAAGTTGAAAATAAAATTGACATGAAAGACAATAAATTAGGGTATGTGTCAATTATCAAAGGAGACTATTAAGTCTCAATCATTGTCAAAAGTAAAAGAATTTGAAAATTTTTAAAAATTAAGTTTTTTATACTTTTTCTGTTTTTAGAAATCTTATGTATATCCATCAAGAATAAGCGCATATATAATGAGATCATTTGGTAGATACGAAAATTCAAATTTTGAATTGTTGAAATGAGGCAACCATAAGGATTATTATAGAGAACAAAAAGGGATTGTGCTCACATATTAGAGATCGAATGATTTGAAGATCATCAGGATGTTCGATTCTGATCCTTTTGGATGTTTATATATAATGGACATCCTAACTAAAGAAATGACTATAAGTATTTATGTCACTTGGTTGCATATAGTAAAAGGTTTTAAAACACAACTCGAGCTATATTGTGACATAAGTCAGTTAGATAATGTTTTAACAACTTTTTTTTATAAAGTTCATTAACTTATAAGTTGTTGTTGTTGAATGACAGAACATACAGGGACAAACTTAATGCTAGCTGATTCACTAACCAAAGGTTTAGCACCTAAGACTTTTCATGTGCATGTTGCTCATACGGGTCTTGGTTTTTGAGATGTCCAAGATTAGTGAGAGTCACTCATTCTTTGTTTTATAATATTGTTTTGATATCAATACAAACTTTATGTTAAGATTTTCTGCAGAAATAAAATTTATGAGGTATTACTGTTATAACAATATCAAGTTTCTTTTTTATGTGCAAATATTGTAACTTTGAATTGCACCTAAGGAACTTCAGATTGATCTCACTAAAAACTCCAGTAGGACTAGTTAAAAATATGCATGATTTAGAGATCACATTGCATGAAATTTCCATGCCACTCATCCATATCGATCTATGTCATCAAGTACGTTGATGTGGTGGTCGTCAGGGTTCTGTCACGTTATACGTTAATGACGACAACCACGACGATTCTATTATTTATGTATGAGGTGGATCAGATTGTAAAGTTGAAATCTAAAGATAAATAGCATTCGGATGCGCGCATAAAGAATTATGATATAATTATTAAGATATATTGGCCAAGTGGGAGATTGTTGGAATATTTTAATAATTTTGTAATATATTAATATCTCAATAATTATATGGCCAAATATATTTATTTAATTATATTAGCTATTTTATCAAACACTACAAGAAACATTGCATTTTCCCACATGTTTTTCACATCACAAAGCCAAAAAACACTTCACGAAGCAAAATTTGCGACGTGGATAAAACACGTCGAAAAAGCAACGGTGAGAACATTTTCGCACGTGAAAAACACGTCACTAAGTTGTGACATGGGATTCACGTCGCAAACAACCAAAATAATAGAAAATGTTCCCACGTGAAAACCATGTCACTAATTAGTGACTTGATTTGCACTTGGGAAATCACCTTTCCCAAGATGTCTGCAGCACGTTATATCTGGCATCAATGAAAATGTTTCCATGGGTTTCCCACGTCACTAATTAGTGACGTGGTTTGCATGCCACAACTAAAAATATGTTTTATATTAGTGACATAGTTATCACTTTCCTATAAAATTTAATAATAAAAATAAATAAATATTAACTGAAAACAACGAATTAATAAATAATAAAATAAAAAATTAAAATAATTTTCAATTAAATTATTTAATTTTTTAACATATACATTAAAAATATATATAAATATTTAGTCACATAAAATTTACGTCACAAACATAAAAAAAAATTGTCACGTAATATTCACGTCACAAACATAAATAATAAAAAAAAAAGTTATTCATCGTCAGTACTAAATATAGCATCTTCGTCTTCTTCATAATCTTGAACATAATAATTTGATTGTGAGACAAAAAATTGTCGCATTTGTGCCTCCATGTCTGATTGCCGCTTCCTCATTTCCTCTATTTCAGCATTTTGTTTATTTCTCATATTCTCCATTTCGGCCTTTAGGGCCGCCTCACGTGCCTCCGCCTCTCGTCTCGCCTCAGATAGAGCTAACTGTCTCACTTTTGCTAACATTTCTGGTGTCAATTCTGCCGGACGAGATCCTCCTTCCCCATCATCGAATCTTTGAAATAAAGTTCGGTCCCCTTTTCTATAATCGCCAGCCAAAGACCCCAGACCAAAAAAACATTCATTGACTCCCTTCCCGCCTACTGTTAAATTCCAAATATAAAGACCGCGTGGATCAAACGGTGCATTCACATTCGGCATATATTGAGGATTTTCAGTTAGAAATTGGGCAAGCAAGGTCTGGTACAACTCCTACACACACATTAAAAAAATTAAATTAACTTAAATATAATTTAATTTAATTATATACAATAATTATGAAATAAAATAATTCAACTATAAACAAGTTACCAAGGTTGAATTGGAACGGCCGTCAACAAACTCCCCCGATTTTTTGGTTTGGATCTTCACAAATAGCTCATTAATTCATGGCTCCCTCCCCAAATCGTTTTTCTAATTAAAATAATTAAGTTTAATTAAATATATAATAATACAAAATAGAACTTAAAAAATAGTTATAATTACCATTCGTTGACGATGTTCGCCGATACTGATACTTCCAACTGTACTAAGACAGCCACCTGCTTCAGATGCCCTCATCTTTTTAGCATGTTCAGATCTTCTCTGAAAATCTTCTTTCTTCCACCACTCAATAAGTTCCCCAAATATTTTCTCGCCTATCCAGTTAGGACGAGTTTGATCTCTTTCCCAACGTTGTCTAGCATTCCTGAGCATGTCAGATAATCTGCTAGATACCTTACTTCTAATTTTTTTTTTTTAATTTTGAACTCGTCAAAATTTTGCCAAGTACACCTTTCCTGCAAGTTATATGACAATCAAATAAATGTTAGATATATATACATACATACATACATACATATATATATATATATATATATATATATATATATATATATATATATATATATATATATATATATATATATATATATATATAAAACAAATAGGAGTTATAAAATAACATAACTATAATAAAAATACAATTTATCTTGAATTTATCAAACCATATATCTTTCTCAGTATCTGGGAGCTCTCCGAAAGACTTAATGAGTTTTGTATACATCAATTGAATGACCCAGTTTAAAGCAGGCCGACACGGATCAAAACTAAACAACAATAATTTGAATGAGTATTAAACATAAAATGACAATATATAGTTAAATAAATATTATAAATTAAAAACATACCCAGATCCCTCATGCCTAATCAGATGTCGTCCTTCAACCACCAAAAGCTCCCCTGCAACCGGATTTGTCTGCTCCTCATGAACATCGTCATTGTTGCACCCCAAATTTGTCCTACCTTTACATGGTTTCTAGTGTCACTTTATTTCGAATGAACAAAATGGCACAATTGGCAAGAGGCCGTGTGTGAGGAGTTGTGAGTGTGAGAGGTCGAGAGTTCGAATCCCACCTTCATCACTTTTGTTTTGTTTTTTTCCTTTTGTTTTCATTTTATTTTTATTCTAATTTTTCTAAGAACTTACAGGGTTCAGAAGGTTTTGTTCAGAAAAGAGGACAAAGGAGATCCCAGAGAAGAAAGGCGGGCGTTCCCACAACTCGTCAGAAGGCTTCCTCCATTGGCTCCGAAGGATTAGATCTCAAAGTTCTTCAGTGTTCCCTTATTCAAAACAAACCAACACTTACCGAAGCAAACCTCCGCTTCGTAGGTTAAATTACTAAACCTTTTGCCTTTTCATGTTTATGTGCATATTTTGCCATGTTAATCTCCATGTGTGTTTAGGTCCGTAGATTTTAATCCGTAGGATTCGTGATTGTTCTGCATCGGATTGTTTGCATGTCTATTAACTGTCTGTTTGCATTTGCAATTCTATGGTTATCCAATATCATAACTTTTTTTTATTATCAAAACCTTTTTCAAAATCAAAACCCCTTTTTTATTTAAATTTTTTTTTTAGTAAGACCTTTTTTTAAAACTGAAAAGCCTTTTTTTTGTTCCCAAAAACCAAAAAACTGAAAAACCTTTTTTGTTCCCAAAAAACTGAATTGTTCACAAAACCTTTTTTGTTCCCAAAAACATTTTTTCCCAAAAAAACCTTTTTGTTCCCAAAAACATTTTTTTTATAATTTAAACTTAACATTTTTTTATAATTTAAACTTAAAATTTTTTATAATTTAAACTTAAATTTTTTTTAACCAAATAATTCCGTTTTAAAATTAAAATTTTTTCTTATATAATTAAAATATTAAAAAATTAAAACCTTTTCGTAAGGAACTCCTAATGATTTGTCGTGTCATTTTATGTACCCTTTTATTACCTTCCTTTGTTTTGGCATTTCATGTGCATGCTCGAGGTTGAGATGTGTTTGTGGTGACCACAACCCTACACTATTTTCCCCCCTCACTTCATTCTAAGTGTCATTACATGTCCTCATATTCTTTATGTTTTTCAGGAATGTTTCCTTGTTTCTTTATACTCTCTGCCTTTATTACTTTTCTTATTTATGTACCTTAATTACTCCTCCATATAATGATTTGTCATATTTTCACATTTTTTACAGTTTCACCCTTCCGAAGGATTAGGTTCAACCCTGTTTGGCCACCGAGCCAATAGCCTTATCCCTTTTATGGATCAAACCATGTTTAGCCTAGGTGTCCCGCCGTGGGCAAAAATGTCCTTATCCCATTGTTAGGCCAAAGAGTCGCCGTACTCTGTTTTAGGATTTCCTGCCGTGGAATCCCTAATTTAACCCTATTTTAATTTTATTTAACATTTACAGCATAGAAACAGGAGTTTAGAACTCCACTTAAGATGTGTTTACTTCCCCATTGAAACCTTGGCCACAGTCAAGACGTTTCTAACCTCTCTTTCGAGGGGAACTACGATTACTTTGATTCCATTCCCTATCCAGGATACGTAGGCACAATATGCGATGTCTTGCCGAGTAAACTTAGGACTAACCCTTAGGTCTTTAGGTCACTCTATCCCTTAGCAATATATTTCAAACAGATAATAAAATAAAAAAGCATACAATAAACAAAAGGTTCCTGTAGAGTACTACAGAAGTTTAGGGTGCTAGTACCTTCCCTAAGCTTAACCAACCCCTTACCTAGATCTTTCCTCGCATTGTCTTTACGATGCAAAATTAGGTTTTCCTCTTTTGACCTTTTCCTTCGGATAAATCAAAGAGCGGTTGTGAACTAAAGATGCGATTCAAATTAATTAATAATTTGATATCATATTCTAACCGCAACAGTCATCCTCCTGAATAGTGTGGTCATCCTGCTGCTAACGCGCAGGTATATGTGTGGGGTGTGGAATGCGAGAGCCAGATACCCTTGGCTGGTGCGTGGAGGGAGTTTGCTGAGGAAAACTATATCCTAAAGGATGTAGCGTGAAGGAATACTGCTGACGAAAACCAGATCCCCCAGGCTGTGCGAAGGGAGTCTGCTGAGGAAAAATAGATCCCCCAGGCTGCTGTGTGAAGGAATAATGCTGAGGAAGAAAACTAGCTCCCCCAGGAAAACTAGATCTCCCAGGCTGCTGCGTGAACATAGACGGTACCTGGGGAAAATTAGATCCCCTAAGCGGATGCATGAAGAATCCCCCAAACGGACTAATAAACGATGGATTCCTAGATAGAACCGTTTTGGAGGAGGAAAGTAATGTCGTAAATGGTTGTGAAGTGTCTACGGACATTAGATCTGCCTGAGTCTGTGGGCGAGAAGCATAATGGGCGAGCGCGGTACCTCACGTACTCTAGCGCTCGAACGGGGTTGGGTCTCCTTAGCCTTACCCCTGTCAGTTCAGGGTGGCATTGTATCTATTTTGAAAGGGTTATCAATCAATAAATCAAGACTATTATTAACACAATTTATACACGTAAAAAGCATTTGCATTCATATAAAATAAATAATACATTAATAAAAATTGTTTGAACACATATAAAAACTATCTATTCAAACTCTTCATCCATATTATTTTCATCATTTGATCCAATAATGTCCTCAAATCCAAACTCTTCATGCTCTTCGTCCACATTATTATCTGCCAACAACACAAATGCATCAATTTGATGACCCTCGGCCAATGTATCACACAAATTTGTAATTTCTTCAACTTCAACCACATCATTAATTTGAGAAATTTCATCGTCTTGGTAAGCAGCATCTTCCACTAGATCGTCAGTTTCAATATGACCCAATGGTTTTGTTTTGATTACAACACACCATCCATGTTTACGTGACTGAATTGAAGGGTACAAAACATAATAAACTTGTTTAACGATATGTGACATTATGAAAGGGTCATACTCTTTGTACCTTCTGTCCATTCGAATATCAACAATGTTATATTTCTTATCTATTTTTGTGCCCCTGGCAGATGGATCATACCAATCACAATAAAACAAGACAAATCTATTTTCCGAGTCTAAGTAATTGTATGCCAACTCGTAAATATGCGTAACAACGCCATAGAAGTCGTCTTCACCACCATCTGTAACTCCTTTAACAAATACACTGTCATACCCTAAATTTGTCTTACCTTTTGAGATTTCCTTATACCAAGTGGTTATGTGGAATGGCAACCTTTCTGTGCATTCACTTATAAGGCATGAATTAATTTCGAGTTCGAGTCATGGCGCGAGATTATATTGAAATTCGCTTCAGAGGGCTCATGGCGTGATCAATACGTGTTTAAAAGGGGTCTTTAGTTTTGTTTATTACTTCAAGCCCATTTACAAAGCATCATGGGAGCATTCCAATTATTCTTTAAGTCTTTGGTTATTAAGATGAGGCAATAACCTCAAGTCGCTAATCAAGGCCGACACGTTACGACGAGGGGGCTCATGTTATTAAAAGAATAGTAATGCAAGCAAAACGGAAAAAGTATAGAAGTGTGTTTCAAGCCAAATTAATGGAAGATTATGCTCATGGAAAATTATGTTCATCACAAGAAACATGAAGAATTGTTAAACTCTAAAGTCAAAGCCCATGTCTCTTGGCAATTATTGGAAACAATGCAATTTAAAATACAAAAAAAAAAAGAAGAAAAGCTCTCTCGATATAATTTGCAACAGAAAAGGAGCGTAAAGTTCATCACACCATTGACACTTTGTTCCACCTCTCAACTGCTTGTACAGTTCTGCAGTGCCTCATAGCCACCTCCCCAATACCACCTGCAAAATGAAAATTATGCAGAAACAACAAATAACAGAGCCAGCCTGCTATCACACTCCAAGGACTTTGCACACCAAGGCGATAACCACAACATTCTCACCCAGCAAATTCACTTCTTCATCACCTACTTCCTTCAATCTCTTCTTTAACCATAAACCGAAACCCACTGTTGTTCCAGCATCCACAACAAAGTTTCTCCAACCATCGGCAACACCTTTAAACCGCCATCTCCATGGTACTTCAACTGTTAAAACATCATCATCCTCTTTTACGTTCTTTACAAAACCAAACGCGATGAAGACATAAGCCATGGAAAATTCAGAAAATGTGAAAAAACAACGAAATAATCATCGACACAAATAAATTCATAGCAACCTTCTTTCTCGTTTCGCTTCCGTCTCAAAGTCGCCTTTCTCGCTCTCTTAATCGATCTATCTCAAATGTTCGTTCGGTTTGAATTCGTTTTCAGGTGTACAGGTCATCAGATTCCGCGTCATAGTGTGGGGTCGGGTGTTTTTCCATATTCAAGAGAATGGCTTGTAATATGTTCGTACATAACAGTATTAGCTCCAATCGGTTTGTGAGTCATTGAAGTTTCGCTCTGGTACGCGATGTATGCTACGTTGTAGGTTGTTGTGGTAGCTGGAGTCGCTGCAAGTTTTTCTCGTTGTACCATTTTGGAGAGTTTTGTGGCTTGAATGCGGGTGTGGATGTTGCGGATAGTTCGTATGCTGCGTGTTGGCTTGAAGCATGATGGATCCTAATCCACAGAGAAAAAAAACATGTATTTAAGAACATTTTGCAACCCCAAGATACGGATTTGTGGATTATTGTACACTTCCAACAGCCAGGATTTTACGCGGCGCATCAACATGCCTTCGTACATGATTCACCAAATGCCAAAAAAAAAAACCTGCATAAAGTAGCAGGATGTCAGCAGAAGCTCACGCTGTGACACCACCCTCACAGCTTGCTAACAGCTCGAGCAACAGATAAAACTTGCAGCATTAAACTGACCTGTTTCGTACACAGCCAGCGAATTGAGAACAACACCTGCACAAACCATACCGCAATGTACGATATTACCAAAACAAAGAAAACAATTGTTATACGAACGCGAATCGTCCGCGACAGAGCAGCTAGCGGTCCACAATGACCTGCAGAAACATTCCAATTTCAGACGACTATTGAGAGACTCCTCTGAGAATAAAACAAGGCTGATTCATTTGGAAAGGGAAGGAACAACCTCACCTCCTTGTTTATCGTGACCCAGTCCCAAATCGAAAACCGGCATACCGCCACCAGCCACCAAAATATAATCCTGCAGAACCATACAAAACACGGCCATAACTTTCATCATTTTACACAAAGAAAAAGAAATCAAAACTTTCAAGAAAGTAAAGAGAAATGACAGCTTCCCAACACCGTACCGCGCGTACCGAAAGCCACCATATCCCGCGTACGATTCAAAAACTATCAGCTGCCTGTAACTTCACCTCAATGAACACAAGGCTACCTCCTTGTCACCTTCAGCACATGCCTTCACATCGCATACCGCATCACAACATACCCTGCAAAAAAGGACAAGCTTGTATTATTACGTCCAGGCTATCACCACGCCTCACCCGTAAAAATCAACCGCAACATAAATCACTTTGGCAAAACTGTAAACCAGCTGCTACAATCTACACCACCAGACTGTACCAACAAAACCAGCCATCACCGTAATTCCGCAAACCCCTCGCAGAGGTGATAAAACGCAGATTTCATCACAGATGGGAAATTCTTTTGGGTGTTCAGCTTCTGGCGAGAGGTTGGTATCTGCGGCCAGGGATGGTGATTTGGTTGAAGCAAGCATGCCTTTGGAATTCAATCCTAGTCTTTCCGAATATTCAACCTTTGTTGGTCTTAATTTACCTCTTCATTTTGCTGCTTCCAAGGGTCATAACGAGATTGTGGCATTGTTTCTTGAGAAGGGAGCTGATGGGAATTCAAGGAATTATTGTGGGCATACAGCCTTGATGCAAGCTTATAGACATGGTCATTGGGAAGTTGTACAGGCCCTTGTGCTCTACAAATGCAATGTTATGAAAGCAGATTATCTCAGTGGGAGGACAGCTCTTCACTTTGTCGCTGTCATTGGGCATGTTTGATGCGTTAGACTTGTCGTGGCTGACTTCGTTCCAAGCGCTCATTATGAAACTCTGCATGCTAGTGCGGATGCTGACGTGGGAGATGGATCAAATACGAAAAGGAAAAACAAACAAAGTACATTGTCCAAGTTTGTAAACAAGACGGCTGATGCTGGTATTACCGCACTTCACATGGCCGCATTGAACGGGTATTTCGATTGTGTACAACTGCTACTTGGTCTTAATGCAAATGTGTCAACTGCAACTTCATATAGCCTGTACAAAATTCAGCCCATACCACCATACGAAACGCATGCCGTATCAACAGCAGTCCACGCCGTCTCATCACACTTCTCATAATGAGCTGCTGCGGCAATGTTCATGCCATCCGACCCCATAATTCCAAAGTAATCCGGTCGTACAGCGCACTCCTCGCAAAACCGTTTCGGCATTTTCTCGTACGTCATGGTAAGACTTGTAAACAACATTGTCATTATGGCCCTGTTAAGAAAAAAAATCAGGTAATTGTGCAGTCAAAATAAAAGCAGTACAGCCAAAACCTCACAGTTGGCATTACCTGCTATGGCCGGTACAAACCGCAGGAAAACCCACACCAGACAAGCTCTGCAACTACTACCAAACAACAGCTCTGCTACTACTTCATAAACACACCAGACAATACTTGCGAAATTTCCCAAATGGTGCAAGCAAGTTCCTGAAATTCGCCCCTCCTTCTGCAACTTTCCATTTCTCTGTATCACTCTGCAAAACCTACAAGCCATGCCAGACAGGCTCTGCACAAGCTGTACAACTCTGCTACAACAACAAACTCACAGCCTGTAAAAGCCACATTCACACACTGCTAGCTTTTCTTGACAATACATAACCATTTTTCACAGAACCATTTTTTGGGACACGACATGAATCCACTGGAAGCAATATAGAAGAAACCTTACTACAAAACCTTTCATTAACTTCAGAAACACTAAACCAGAAAAACAACCTTCAACCTTATCAACCTTCCTCTATTCTTCAACCTATGAACTGTGAAACCATTCAATCTTCATAATGCTCATAACCTACATCCTTCTTCAATGTTCGACCAACATCAAAAAAACTCCTCACCCCAAAACTTTAAAATTCCAACTCATTCTCACCCCTTTAACATAACAACAACTTCAAAACCTTTTCACAAGCAGTTGGCGTGCATATATACACTTCAATCCAACCCTTTTTTTCTTCCCTTCAATCAAACCATTTTTCTCCTTCATTCACCATAGACCTTCTTCTTCAAAATCACATCATCGTCTCCCACCAATCATCATCATCAACCTTCGAATCCTCTTCCAAACTCGTCATCACCCTTCGAAGGAAACTAGTCCCGTCTCCTCCTTCCTTCATCCGCCTTCTTCCCCAATCTTTTTTTCACCATCTTTTGTCCTCTTCTCCACCAACCCACAAAGCTCTTTCTCTATTTCAGTTTTCAAACCACTAAACTAACCCTCGAACTCTTCAACGACCTCGTTGTTTTCTCCATTCTCCTTAAAACTTGTTCTCAGTTACGCGACTTCATTCTCACCACACGGCTTCGCTGTCACGTTCTCAAAGCGATACCCCCTGATAACTTTGTACTCACTAGCCTTGTCGATGTTTATTCTAAATGTGGAAAACATTACCCTGCGCGTAAGGTGTTTGATGAAATATTTGACTGAAATGTTGTGTCGTGGACTTCATTGATTTTTGTTTATGTATAAGATGATTGTGTTGAAGAAGGGTTGATGTTGTTTAATAAAATGAGGGAAGGGTTGTTCGGTGAGAACGTGTTTACTAATGGGAGTTCGGCTAGTGCGTGCACCAGATTTGGATGTTTGCATAAGGGGAAATGGGTTAATGGATGCAATCAAGAATGGGAAGTGATGATTTTGATTTCTGGATAGCTGAAACATTCAATGACGGGTCTCTTCACGACGTCGATCTTAATACCGGAACAAACGGCTGGGCTTCATCTCCCAGCGATGTCTTCAACCTTCGCTCTCAGAGCTACTCCACAAAACACACAAAGTCGAAGTGGAGAGAGAGTGAGGTGGAAGGAACTGAGGTCACGCGAGGTTGGAAACGTGACGATACGTCTCTTCGCTCTGATTTGGTTTCTACGGAGTTGATTTGTTATGGAATACTACTCACCATCTCAATTTGGGTAACACACCCCTGTTTCTTTTTTTTAAGAAAAAGTTGTAAATATTTTTGTTAGTTTTCTTTAGATTTTGCAAATAATTATTAAAACAGTTTTTTTTAGTTATTTTAGTTAAATATAATATTTTTCTAAAACCTCTTAGTTGGTATATATAATGTTAGCTATATTATTAGAGTTTTATATTTTCTTAGAGCTTTATAAGATTATATTATAGTTTTAGAATTTTTTGTTTAGAAATTAAATTCTTTTTGTTAGTGGGCTTTGTATCCCATTTTCTTCTGTTTTGGTCGATGACGAGACCTCCGTAATTCATTACCAGTCAAATTATTGATAGGTAATGTTGGATCTGAGACCACCTCTTTTCTCTCTTCATTACTTGTCCCGACCCGATTCAAAAACATTGTCAAACCATCTTTTAAATCATTATCTTTGTATTGAATTTAAAAGAGGGGATTAAGTGTAGACTTTCTTCCTCTCCGAGCGTTGGGATGCCCACTGTAGTGAGGGTGGTTTCGACACTCGTCTTTCAATACGAAGACGCTTCCAACATTTCCTCATAAAACCTCGGTCTCGTACCGAGTATACTATCGATAATAAATTGATTTCTCTTTGTATCGAATTAAAGAGAGAAGATTGGGTGTAGACCTCTTCTTCTCCGAGTGATGGGATGCCCACTGTAGTGAGGGTGGTCTCGATACTCGTCTTTCGATATGAAGACGCGACTTCTTCCACCACCTCTCCTTTCACAACTTCCTTTCACAATTTTCACACCTAAAACCTCGGTCCTGTACCGAGTGTATTTTCAAATCTTTTCATAACAAAAACTTGAATGGTCGTGGAGTGGTTAGGCGTAGGCCTTCTCCTATCCCGAGTGCTGACGTTTACCGTAGGGTTCTCTGTCGCAAAAAGCACTTACCATTCAAAACCAAAAACACTTTAATAAGAGAATGAAGTTCTCTTTGTGTTGAACTAAAGAGAGAGGATTGAGTGTAGTCTTCTTCCTCTCCGAGTGTCAGGATACTCACTGTAGTGTGTGTGGTCTTGATACTCGTCTTTCAATACGAAGACTCTATGTTCGCCACACATTTTTACAACAAAAACTTTGAGATAAAGAATTGGGTACTACCCGTAGGGGTTACTATCTGAGGACATATCTCGCCCCTAAAAAACAATCCAATCAATCAAACGTGACTTCTTGCCCCGCGTGGCGAAAACTAATCAATCTTTCAAAAGGATATGTTACGTCCGTTCTACCGCAAACAGGTACGCATAAGTCTCCAAACGAGCGAGCAGCAAAACACCTAAACTGCTAGAATGCACACGATAACATCATCCCCAAACACACCGGTTATCCGCACCGTAGGCCGAACTACGGCTGCTCTGATTCTTTACTTCGTTCAAGTAAAGATACGTAGGCACAAGGGCCACAATCCTTGCCGAGCACATTCCCCCAATATCTGTAGTTCCCCGAACTACGTCGACTCTGACTTTCTCACATCTATTGAGAATACGTAGGCATAGGACTGCGAAGTCCTACCGAGTCTGTTCTTTCTCTTTTCTTCCCCGTTCTCTCTTTCCTCCTAACTTTCTTGTTTCTAACCTTTCTTTTACCCTGTGGAACACTTCTTATAGCATAATATTTAAGCAGATAAATTCACACGTCGACAAACAAAAGGTTCCCATCGAGTACGATGGATGCGAGGGGTGCTAATACCTTCCCCTCGCATAACCGGCTTCCGAACCCGTTCTTGGTCGCGAGACCATCTTATCCATTTCTTCCTTAAGGTTTTCTCGATATTTTCCTTTCCCCTCACGGGATAAATAAAGTTCGGTGGCGACTCTTCTGTCTATCTTTTTCGCCTCCCCGTCGTTGCGCGATGCATTTTTCGAGTAGCGACAGCTGGCGACTCTGCTGGGGACACTAGCGAGCCAAGCCTATTTTGTTTGTCGTGCTTGTGTTTTTTATTTGTTTTATTTATTTATGCTTTATTCTCTAACTGTTGGGTTTATTTGAATGGTTTGTAAGCATAAAAGCTTTCTACCCGAGCTTTCGAGTATACACTAAGTTAGGAGGTGGATTCTTTCTGATTTGCGAGACTTAGGACTCGTTGAGTTGGATCGAATTCCACTGCTCAGACGAGACCCCTTTGGGATGATTATGTCTTACGTGTAGTCGTAATGGCGTTTTTATTTCCAACTTGGGAGTCCGTGACTTTGAGGACCTTCTAGAACCTTATTCCAAAGGTTGCTAAAACATAACTCCGTGTTCATCCTTTGAAGGGATTACCGTCTTACGAGTAGTCGTTCCGATGGAAAACTTTTGAGGGTTAGTGCATGGGACTTTGTTTTAAAGCCTTTTGGGATACCCTCTTTATAAACCAATAGATTGCCCACCCGAGGGGAGAGATACCTTTTGTTGTTGTGCAGGATATATGACTTAGATCCTTGATATGGATCTGTTCTCGTGTGCACTCATAGCATTGCATTTGCATAAGCATTTTTGCATCATTTTGCATTTTCTCTATCCAGATACCAAGGCCTCACCCATCCTCTATTCATAACCCGCAGCTGATTTCCCGACACTCCCGTTGAACTTGTGAAGAGCTGTAAGGAGTTTGAAGCAAGGGGAACGTAGACACCTTGAAAGTCCAAGTCAGACAATGCAAGCCGAGGTAACTATGGAGCAGAAGTGGACTATGGAGCAGGTCCAAGCAGAGTTAAGGGAAGTCCGAAGCCAGATGGGACAATTCATGGTGGATATGCAAGCTTTGCGTCAGGATCAGAAAATGCTCAAGGAAGAAGTTCATCAACTGAAGACTCGGATGGGCCAGATTATGGAAGTCATGGAAAGTGTGCTAAGAAAGGACGAAAATCTCAGGCCTGAGGTCGCAGCAGAAATGATAGTTCAACCCGTACCTATGGAATATCTTCGAGAGCGCGATATGCCTCATAGATCTTTTGCACAACCTAAGATTCCAAGATTTCCCCGTCAGGAGCTACCTCTTATTTCCCAAGACAATCCTAAGGTTAGGAGGTATGCGCATAGACTGAAGCGGCCCGATAGAAACTTCGACCAGATCCCTATGACTTATACTCAATTGTTGCAGATTTTGCTTCAACGTCGATTGGTTGAACTCCGGACTCTAGCTCCGTTTGTTGGTAAGCCACCACAAGGCTATGATGCAAGTGCCCATTGTGATTTTCATTCTGGGGCACCGGGCCATAATGTGGAAGAATACAAAGCTTTTAAATACCACGTCCAAGACTTAATCGATTCAAAAGCATTTGAGTTCACGCCAAGCAGTATAAAAGTGCCAGGTGGGCTTATTCCAGTTGCTATAAAAGAAGTGGATATCCCTGCTTTCTTCCCTGAAGCTGCATCAGGTCATGAGCGTATCTTACCATCTTTGGTTTCAGAATCTCCATGCCCACAACTATTGCCTATTCCTGGGCCAAATCTGAGGATGAAAGGGCCTGCACATGAGGAATGCCCCAGTCAGTGCCAACAACCTTATGTTCCTCAGCAACAGAACTGTCAACGCCGAAATCAGCATAGGCCCATCAACAACTTGGAAAGAAGGACTACTCCTCTTCATCCGGTCCCTATGTCGCAGAGTCAGCTCCTCCCATATCTGATCCAAAATTCATTGGTAGAGCCTAAAACTCTTAAGCCTGTGCCAGAACCTTACCCTCCTGGGTACAATCCCAAAGCTCAGTGTGGATATCATGGTGGATCCATGGGGCACTCGACTGAAGAATGCAAAGCCTTCCAAGCAAAAGTGCAACAGTTGATCGACAAAGGGAACATCTCGTTTCCAGAAGGGAGTTTGGTCGTTCATGTCAACCTTTCAGCTGTCTAAGCTCGAAGATTTCAAGGGTCATTCCCAAAAGCCAGTGTGGTCCAGACAGGCAGATGTCCTCGACATTGGCAGTCTTTAGGCGCTTTTTATCATTTGCATCTTGTAGTTTATTTCCTATTAATTGCTACTTGTGTTTAAACATTGTTGTTTTGAATGGTAATATTAATGAAGTGATTATGCATTTTCCGAATCAGTCACGTCGTATTCACTCATTATTTCCACTTATCACAGACACATACACCTTTCTATTCACTCCACTTTATCACTGTTGTTTTAGCAAAGATTAGAGGGAGGATGACGAGAACGAGATACCCATAATTACAAATCGTATGCTTTCGGATAAAACCTTGACAATGATGTACAGGCATTGTTTTAAATCCCTTAAACACCGGAGATATAAGGAGTTAATCCCTAGTCAACCACTTCGAGCCTAGAAGTAGGAGTTTCCTTCGGATATTCAAACCCTTAACACTCAACCAGGGGCAGGGTAGTTATTCAGTTAATCCAACCTCGCACTCAAAATCCAAAGACAAGACGGTTGTTCATCAATGACCCATGACGTGGCAGTCATAATTTTCCAACAAAATTCAAAAAATCAAAAGCCTGCTAAGTCAAGCACCTCAAAGGGGACTTAGGCAAAAAATCAAGGCAATCCCGATGGATATGACAAGCAGAATCAGTCCATGCAAAAGTTAGGGATCAAAAACAAAAGCAAAAGAGGTCCTCAAACCCTCAACGAAAACAAAATAAGATTCAGTGACCACCCAAATCAAAGGGTCACTAACATCCATCAAAATAAGATGACTGTCATTTCAAACGAACCTTGAACTATCAAGCTTACACCGTCAAGATAATCAGGTGCAGAATTAACCGAACGTAGGTATGGAGATTATCAAGAAGAAGGGGTGGGTACAAATTAAGTTTGAGCCTAATATCCTTTGTTCTATAACCGCGAACCAGGCCACGTTACAACCCTCGAAAGACCTAATTGAGGCGAGGTTTATTCTGAAAGCATATTATCGCAAGGTTGCGTAACCTGACTCCTAACAATTTTGCTAATCATCGACGTTGGTGTCGATATCCTTGCTATATCTTTCACACCAATGAAATTAACACAACGTTTGTACTAAATGGTCCATTCGTGTCACTATCACGACACGTAATAAACGACATTTTTTCAAAAACTTGCATGAACTTTGCATTAAGATTACCATTCGTGAACAAACAAGTTTTTAATTGCAAGTCTGTAGTTGGCATAGAGGAAATTCCAACACGAAGCAATCAAGCAGGACTGGATCATTCAGCAGTCTGGATCAGTCTGAGGCAAATCCCCAAACAATGGTCGATCATGGGGCAAATCATTCAAGAAGCGTTTGATCAAAAGTGAATCATACCAATTAGGGGCAGGCCACCCAGAGTTTCTCTGACTTGAAGATAGATCCCTCCAACGCTCAATCAGGATGAGTCAAGTCGCTTCACCGCTCTTTCAAGAACAAGCTACTCCAAAGAGTATATTGAAGCCAACCACCAAGAGTCGGTTCAACAATGATAAATCCTTTCGTGGTACAAACTCTGGGGCAAGTCATCTCGAGATCGTCTCATTGGCAAGTTACTCAAGCAAGCTCATCTTCATCAACAATTGTTGAGTTCAAAACGAGTGTTGGGGAATCATACCATCACCTCACCCAAATAACCTTAACCTTCCGAAAAGGCCTTGCTGTCATTGGATCCTTCATCCTACAGCCTAAACCTGTCAAAACCTTGTAACCTTTGTACCGGTCCCCAACTGGTCAAACCTTTAAAACTTCAAACCAGTCCTATCTGGTCAACCCTTCGCTGAATACCAATTCCCGCCTGGCATATGTCAGCTTTTAAACCAGTTCTCATCTGGTCACCCTTCTTTTAGCCATTTCACCAGTTCTTGTCTGGTAAACCTTATTCCAAAGTCCAGCTTCCATCTGGCAAACCAAAAAAATCAGCTCTCCTTTGACAGCTTAACCTTTCGCCAACTAGCCCCATCTGGTCTACTCTCCGAACACCAGCCCTCGTCTGGTACTTCCAACTCAAGGTCCAATCAGCATTGGCAACCATCAAAGTCCACCAAGCTGGTGTCTCCAACCTGTATTCCCAATCACCTGCATTCCCATTACCATCTGCGATCATATGCATCATACGCATTGCATTCGGCTTTATAAGCATCTTGCATCATACGCATATCCAATATCGTATCATGCTTCTCCAGCCCTTGCATCTTCGCGCTCTAGCATTCGCATTTGCATTTCCATTTATGGAACATCATTATCATTAAGCATCCGCATATGCGAGTTCAGATCTAGGATCAATCTTGAAGATTCCCAAGATCATCATCAGCCCAGTCAGGGGCATTCTCAGCAAGATTGTGGGTGTTCCCCACGAAGTTGTGCAACTTTTGTTGCGCAAACTCAAGAGCTTCAAAGCAACTATTAGCCCAGTCAGGGGCATTTCATTCAAGACTGTGGGAGTTCCCCACAAAGTTGTGCAATATGTGTTGGGCAAATCCAAGAGCTTCAACGCAATCAGCAGCCCAGTCAGGGGCATTATCTGCAAAGGCCGTGGGTCATCCCACGAAATTCAAGAAAATCAAAAGCAAAATCCAGGCCAGTCAAGGGCACATTTTCAAGACCACGGGTGTATCACATGATGTATTTCAACCTCGTGGTTAATCAAGATCTTCAAATCAATTTGGCCCAGACAGGGGCATCTTCAATAAATCATGGGCGTTCCCCAGTGAGTTATCTCCAGCAGACTTCAACGATAAGTGGCAATCTCTTCAGAGAAGCTTATCTATCTTCAGCGATAAGTGGCAATCTCTTGGGAGAAGCTTATCCTTCATCAACGATAAGTGGCAATCTCTTCAGAGAAGCTTATCCATCTTCAGCGATAAGTGGCAATCTCTTGAGAGAAGCTTATCCATCTTCAGCGATAAGTGGCAATCTCTTGGGAGAAGCTTATCCATCTTCAGCGATAAGTGGCAATCTCTTCAGAGAAGCTTATCCATCTTCAGCGATAAGTGGCAATCTCCTGGGAGAAGCTTATCCATCTTCAGCGATAAGTGGCAATCTCTTGGGAGAAGCTTATCCTTCATCAACGATAAGTGGCAATCTCTTCAGAGAAGCTTATCCATCTTCAGCGATAAGTGGCAATCTCTTGAGAGAAGCTTATCCATCTTCAGCGATAAGTGGCAATCTCTTGGGAGAAGCTTATCCATCTTCAGCGATAAGTGGCAATCTCTTCAGAGAAGCTTATCCATCTTCAGCGATAAGTGGCAATCTCTTGGGAGAAGCTTATCCATCTTCAGCGATAAGTGGCAATCTCTTCAGAGAAGCTTATCCATCTTCAGCGATAAGTGGCAATCTCCTGGGAGAAGCTTATCCATCTTCAGCGATAAGTGGCAATCTCTTGGGAGAAGCTTATCCTTCATCAACGATAAGTGGCAATCTCTTCAGAGAAGCTTATCCATCTTCAGCGATAAGTGGCAATCTCTTGAGAGAAGCTTATCCATCTTCAGCGATAAGTGGCAATCTCTTGGGAGAAGCTTATCCATCTTCAGCGATAAGTGGCAATCTCTTCAGAGAAGCTTATCCATCTTCAGCGATAAGTGGCAATCTCTTGGGAGAAGCTTATCCATCTTCAGCGATAAGTGGCAATCTCTTCAGAGAAGCTTATCCATCTTCAGCGATAAGTGGCAATCTCCTGGGAGAAGCTTATCCATCTTCAGCGATAAGTGGCAATCTCTTGGGAGAAGCTTATCCTTCATCAACGATAAGTGGCAATCTCTTCAGAGAAGCTTATCCATCTTCAGCGATAAGTGGCAATCTCTTGAGAGAAGCTTATCCATCTTCAGCGATAAGTGGCAATCTCTTGGGAGAAGCTTATCCATCTTCAGCGATAAGTGGCAATCTCTTCAGAGAAGCTTATCCATCTTCAGCGATAAGTGGCAATCTCTTGGGAGAAGCTTATCCATCTTCAGCGATAAGTGGCAATCTCTTCAGTGAAGCTTATCCATCTTCAGCGATAAGTGGCAATCTCCTGGGAGAAGCTTATCCATCTTCAGCGATAAGTGGCAATCTCTTGGGAGAAACTTATCCTTCATCAACGATAAGTGGCAATCTCTTCAGAGAAGCTTATCCATCTTCAGCGATAAGTGGCAATCTCTTGAGAGAAGCTTATCCATCTTCAGCGATAAGTGGCAATCTCTTGGGAGAAGCTTATCCATCTTCAGCGATAAGTGGCAATCTCTTCAGAGAAGCTTATCCATCTTCAGCGATAAGTGGCAATCTCCTGGGAGAAGCTTATCCATCTTCAGCGATAAGTGGCAATCTCTTGAGAGAAGCTTATCCATCTTCAGCGATAAGTGGCAATCTCTTCAGAGAAGCTTATCCATCTTCAGCGATAAGTGGCAATCTCTTCAGAGAAGCTTATCTATCTTCAGCGATAAGTGGCAATCTCTTGGGAGAAGCTTATCCTTCATCAACGATAAGTGGCAATTTCTTCAGAGAAGCTTATCCATCTTCAGCGATAAGTGGCAATCTCTTCAGAGAAGCTTATCTTTCTTCAGCGATAAGTGGCAATCTCTTGGGAGAAGCTTATCCTTCATCAACGATAAGTGGCAATCTCTTCAGAGAAGCTTATCCATCTTCAGCGATAAGTGGCAATCTCTTCAGAGAAGCTTATCTATCTTCAGCGATAAGTGGCAATCTCTTGGGAGAAGCTTATCCTTCATCAACGATAAGTGGCAATTTCTTCAGAGAAGCTTATCCATCTTCAGCGATAAGTGGCAATCTCTTCAGAGAAGCTTATCTTTCTTCAGCGATAAGTGGCAATCTCTTGGGAGAAGCTTATCCTTCATCAACGATAAGTGGCAATCTCTTCAGAGAAGCTTATCCATCTTCAGCGATAAGTGGCAATCTCTTGAGAGAAGCTTATCCATCTTCGGCGATAAGTGGCAATCTCTTGGGAGAAGCTTATCCATCTTCAGCGATAAGTGGCAATCTCTTCAGAGAAGCTTATCCATCTTCAGCGATAAGTGGCAATCTCTTGGGAGAAGCTTATCCATCTTCAGCGATAAGTGGCAATCTCTTCAGAGAAGCTTATCCATCTTCAGCGATAAGTGGCAATCTCTTCAGAGAAGCTTATCCTCCTATCATCCTTTTGGTGTTATTACTAGCGTCTCCGCTCCATCATCCTTTTGGTGATGGGCCTGACATCCTTTTGGTGTCGGGTTTGCCTTGTCGTTCTATCATCCTTTTGGTGATAGCAACTTGTGTTTGTTTCGCTCCGTCATCCTTTTGGTGGGGGGGTCTGTCACTTGGATTAGTGTCAGATTGTGCGATAGTGTTTTGCTCTACCATCCTTTTGATGGTAGTAGCCATGTGTGTTTCATCCCATCATCGTTTTGGTGATGTGGACCTTTTTTCTATTTATCCATAATTTACTCAGAAGTTTACCTTTATCCAGCGTTTCTTTTCTTTTCGGACAAATTCAGGGTTTTCTTCATATCTAATTATCTTCCGCCTCATAAGACGAGCTCCATAGCAGTTCATCTTACTCAGTTTAAGATAATTAGATAGGGGCATCTGTCATACCCTAAATTTGTCTTACCTTTTGAGATTTCCTTATACCAAGTGGTTATGTGGAATGGCAACCTTTCTGTGCATTCACTTATAAGGCATGAATTAATTTCGAGTTCGAGTCATGGCGCGAGATTATATTGAAATTCGCTTCAGAGGGCTCATGGCGTGATCAATACGTGTTTAAAAGGGGTCTTTAGTTTTGTTTATTACTTCAAGCCCATTTACAAAGCATCATGGGAGCATTCCAATTATTCTTTAAGTCTTTGGTTATTAAGATGAGGCAATAACCTCAAGTCGCTAATCAAGGCCGACACGTTACGACGAGGGGGCTCATGTTATTAAAAGAATAGTAATGCAAGCAAAACGGAAAAAGTATAGAAGTGTGTTTCAAGCCAAATTAATGGAAGATTATGCTCATGGAAAATTATGTTCATCACAAGAAACATGAAGAATTGTTAAACTCTAAAGTCAAAGCCCATGTCTCTTGGCAATTATTGGAAACAATGCAATTTAAAATACAAAAAAAAAAGAAGAAAAGCTCTCTCGATATAATTTGCAACAGAAAAGGAGCGTAAAGTTCATCACACCATTGACACTTTGTTCCACCTCTCAACTGCTTGTACAGTTCTGCAGTGCCTCATAGCCACCTCCCCAATACCACCTGCAAAATGAAAATTATGCAGAAACAACAAATAACAGAGCCAGCCTGCTATCACACTCCAAGGACTTTGCACACCAAGGCGATAACCACAACATTCTCACCCAGCAAATTCACTTCTTCATCACCTACTTCCTTCAATCTCTTCTTTAACCATAAACCGAAACCCACTGTTGTTCCAGCATCCACAACAAAGTTTCTCCAACCATCGGCAACACCTTTAAACCGCCATCTCCATGGTACTTCAACTGTTAAAACATCATCATCCTCTTTTACGTTCTTTACAAAACCAAACGCGATGAAGACATAAGCCATGGAAAATTCAGAAAATGTGAAAAAACAACGAAATAATCATCGACACAAATAAATTCATAGAAACCTTCTTTCTCGTTTCGCTTCCGTCTCAAAGTCGCCTTTCTCGCTCTCTTAATCGATCTATCTCAAATGTTCGTTCGGTTTGAATTCGTTTTCAGGTGTACAGGTCATCAGATTCCGCGTCATAGTGTGGGGTCGGGTGTTTTGCCATATTCAAGAGAATGGCTTGTAATATGTTCGTACATAACAGTATTAGCTCCAATCGGTTTGTGAGTCATTGAAGTTTCGCTCTGGTACGCGATGTATGCTACGTTGTAGGTTGTTGTGGTAGCTGGAGTCGCTGCAAGTTTTTCTCGTTGTACCATTTTGGAGAGTTTTGTGGCTTGAATGCGGGTGTGGATGTTGCGGATAGTTCGTATGCTGCGTGTTGGCTTGAAGCATGATGGATCCTAATCCACAGAGAAAAAAAACATGTATTTAAGAACATTTTGCAACCCCAAGATACGGATTTGTGGATTATTGTACACTTCCAACAGCCAGGATTTTACGCGGCGCATCAACATGCCTTCGTACATGATTCACCAAATGCCAAAAAAAAAAACCTGCATAAAGTAGCAGGATGTCAGCAGAAGCTCACGCTGTGACACCACCCTCACAGCTTGCTAACAGCTCGAGCAACAGATAAAACTTGCAGCATTAAACTGACCTGTTTCGTACACAGCCAGCGAATTGAGAACAACACCTGCACAAACCATACCGCAGTGTACGATATTACCAAAACAAAGAAAACAATTGTTATACGAACGCGAATCGTCCGCGACAGAGCAGCCAGCGGTCCACAATGACCTGCAGAAACATTCCAATTTCAGACGACTATTGAGAGACTCCTCTGAGAATAAAACAAGGCTGATTCATTTGGAAAGGGAAGGAACAACCTCACCTCCTTGTTTATCGTGACCCAGTCCCAAATCGAAAACCGGCATACCGCCACCAGCCACCAAAATATAATCCTGCAGAACCATACAAAACACGGCCATAACTTTCATCATTTTACACAAAGAAAAAGAAATCAAAACTTTCAAGAAAGTAAAGAGAAATGACAGCTTCCCAACACCGTACCGCGCGTACCGAAAGCCACCATATCCCGCGTACGATTCAAAAACTATCAGCTGCCTGTAACTTCACCTCAATGAACACAAGGCTACCTCCTTGTCACCTTCAGCACATGCCTTCACATCGCATACCGCATCACAACATACCCTGCAAAAAAGGACAAGCTTGTATTATTACGTCCAGGCTATCACCACGCCTCACCCGTAAAAATCAACCGCAACATAAATCACTTTGGCAAAACTGTAAACCAGCTGCTACAATCTACACCACCAGACTGTACCAACAAAACCAGCCATCACCGTAATTCCGCAAACCCCTCGCAGAGGTGATAAAACGCAGATTTCATCACAGATGGGAAATTCTTTTGGGTGTTCAGCTTCTGGCGAGAGGTTGGTATCTGCGGCCAGGGATGGTGATTTGGTTGAAGCAAGCATGCCTTTGGAATTCAATCCTAGTCTTTCCGAATATTCAACCTTTGTTGGTCTTAATTTACCTCTTCATTTTGCTGCTTCCAAGGGTCATAACGAGATTGTGGCATTGTTTCTTGAGAAGGGAGCTGATGGGAATTCAAGGAATTATTGTGGGCATACAGCCTTGATGCAAGCTTATAGACATGGTCATTGGGAAGTTGTACAGGCCCTTGTGCTCTACAAATGCAATGTTATGAAAGCAGATTATCTCAGTGGGAGGACAGCTCTTCACTTTGTCGCTGTCATTGGGCATGTTTGATGCGTTAGACTTGTCGTGGCTGACTTCGTTCCAAGCGCTCATTATGAAACTCTGCATGCTAGTGCGGATGCTGACGTGGGAGATGGATCAAATACGAAAAGGAAAAACAAACAAAGTACATTGTCCAAGTTTGTAAACAAGACGGCTGATGCTGGTATTACCGCACTTCACATGGCCGCATTGAACGGGTATTTCGATTGTGTACAACTGCTACTTGGTCTTAATGCAAATGTGTCAACTGCAACTTCATATAGCCTGTACAAAATTCAGCCCATACCACCATACGAAACGCATGCCGTATCAACAGCAGTCCACGCCGTCTCATCACACTTCTCATAATGAGCTGCTGCGGCAATGTTCATGCCATCCGACCCCATAATTCCAAAGTAATCCGGTCGTACAGCGCACTCCTCGCAAAACCGTTTCGGCATTTTCTCGTACGTCATGGTAAGACTTGTAAACAACATTGTCATTATGGCCCTGTTAAGAAAAAAAAATCAGGTAATTGTGCAGTCAAAATAAAAGCAGTACAGCCAAAACCTCACAGTTGGCATTACCTGCTATGGCCGGTACAAACCGCAGGAAAACCCACACCAGACAAGCTCTGCAACTACTACCAAACAACAGCTCTGCTACTACTTCATAAACACACCAGACAATACTTGCGAAATTTCCCAAATGGTGCAAGCAAGTTCCTGAAATTCGCCCCTCCTTCTGCAACTTTCCATTTCTCTGTATCACTCTGCAAAACCTACAAGCCATGCCAGACAGGCTCTGCACAAGCTGTACAACTCTGCTACAACAACAAACTCACAGCCTGTAAAAGCCACATTCACACACTGCTAGCTTTTCTTGACAATACATAACCATTTTTCACAGAACCATTTTTTGGGACACGACATGAATCCACTGGAAGCAATATAGAAGAAACCTTACTACAAAACCTTTCATTAACTTCAGAAACACTAAACCAGAAAAACAACCTTCAACCTTATCAACCTTCCTCTATTCTTCAACCTATGAGCTGTGAAACCATTCAATCTTCATAATGCTCATAACCTACATCCTTCTTCAATGTTCGACCAACATCAAAAAAACTCCTCACCCCAAAACTTTAAAATTCCAACTCATTCCCACCCCTTTAACATAACAACAACTTCAAAACCTTTTCACAAGCAGTTGGCGTGCATATATACACTTCAATCCAACCCTTTTTTTCTTCCCTTCAATCAAACCATTTTTCTCCTTCATTCACCATAGACCTTCTTCTTCAAAATCACATCATCGTCTCCCACCAATCATCATCATCAACCTTCGAATCCTCTTCCAAACTCGTCATCACCCTTCGAAGGAAACTAGTCCCGTCTCCTCCTTCCTTCATCCGCCTTCTTCCCCAATCTTTTTTCACCATCTTTTGTCCTCTTCTCCACCAACCCACAAAGCTCTTTCTCTATTTCAGTTTTCAAACCACTAAACTCACCCTCGAACTCTTCAACGACCTCGTTGTTTTCTCCATTCTCCTTAAAACTTGTTCTCAGTTACGCGACTTCATTCTCACCACACGGCTTCGCTGTCACGTTCTCAAAGCGATACCCCCTGATAACTTTGTACTCACTAGCCTTGTCGATGTTTATTCTAAATATGGAAAACATTACCCTGCGCGTAAGGGGTTTGATGAAATATTTGACTGAAATGTTGTGTCGTGGACTTCATTGATTTTTGTTTATGTATAAGATGATTGTGCTGAAGAAAGGTTGATGTTGTTTAATAAAATGAGGGAAGGGTTGTTCGGTGAGAACGTGTTTACTAATGGGAGTTCGGCTAGTGCGTGCACCAGATTTGGATGTTTGCATAAGGGGAAATGGGTTAATGGATGCAATCAAGAATGGGAAGTGATGATTTTGATTTCTGGATAGCTGAAACATTCAATGACGGGTCTCTTCACGACGTCGATCTTAATACCGGAACAAACGGCTGGGCTTCATCTCCCAGCGATGTCTTCAACCTTCGCTCTCAGAGCTACTCCACAAAACACACAAAGTCGAAGCGGAGAGAGAGTGAGGTGGAAGGAACTGAGGTCACGCGAGGTTGGAAACGTGACGATACGTCTCTTCGCTCTGATTTGGTTTCTACGGAGTTGATTTGTTATGGAATACTACTCACCATCTCAATTTGGGTAACACACCCCTGTTTCTTTTTTTTAAGAAAAAGTTGTAAATATTTTTGTTAGTTTTCTTTAGATTTTGCAAATAATTATTAAAACAGTTTTTTTTAGTTATTTTAGTTAAATATAATATTTTTCTAAAACCTCTTAGTTGGTATATATAATGTTAGCTATATTATTAGAGTTTTATATTTTCTTAGAGCTTTATAAGATTATATTATAGTTTTAGAATTTTTTGTTTAGAAATTAAATTCTTTTTGTTAGTGGGCTTTGTATCCCATTTTCTTCTGTTTTGGTCGATGACGAGACCTCCGTAATTCATTACCAGTCAAATTATTGATAGGTAATGTTGGATCTGAGACCACCTCTTTTCTCTCTTCATTACTTGTCCCGACCCGATTCAAAAACATTGTCAAACCATCTTTTAAATCATTATCTTTGTATTGAATTTAAAAGAGGGGATTAAGTGTAGACTTTCTTCCTCTCCGAGCGTTGGGATGCCCACTGTAGTGAGGGTGGTTTCGACACTCGTCTTTCAATACGAAGACGCTTCCAACATTTCCTCATAAAACCTCGGTCTCGTACCGAGTATACTATCGATAATAAATTGATTTCTCTTTGTATCGAATTAAAGAGAGAAGATTGGGTGTAGACCTCTTCTTCTCCGAGTGATGGGATGCCCACTGTAGTGAGGGTGGTCTCGATACTCGTCTTTCGATATGAAGACGCGACTTCTTCCACCACCTCTCCTTTCACAACTTCCTTTCACAATTTTCACACCTAAAACCTCGGTCCTGTACCGAGTGTATTTTCAAATCTTTTCATAACAAAAACTTGAATGGTCGTGGAGTGGTTAGGCGTAGGCCTTCTCCTATCCCGAGTGCTGACGTTTACCGTAGGGTTCTCTGTCGCAAAAAGCACTTACCATTCAAAACCAAAAACACTTTAATAAGAGAATGAAGTTCTCTTTGTGTTGAACTAAAGAGAGAGGATTGAGTGTAGTCTTCTTCCTCTCCGAGTGTCAGGATACTCACTGTAGTGTGTGTGGTCTTGATACTCGTCTTTCAATACGAAGACTCTATGTTCGCCACACATTTTTACAACAAAAACTTTGAGATAAAGAATTGGGTACTACCCGTAGGGGTTACTATCTGAGGACATATCTCGCCCCTAAAAAACAATCCAATCAATCAAACGTGACTTCTTGCCCCGCGTGGCGAAAACTAATCAATCTTTCAAAAGGATATGTTACGTCCGTTCTACCGCAAACAGGTACGCATAAGTCTCCAAACGAGCGAGCAGCAAAACACCTAAACTGCTAGAATGCACACGATAACATCATCCCCAAACACACCGGTTATCCGCACCGTAGGCCGAACTACGGCTGCTCTGATTCTTTACTTCGTTCAAGTAAAGATACGTAGGCACAAGGGCCACAATCCTTGCCGATCACATTCCTCCAATATTGTAGTTCCCCGAACTACGTCGACTCTGACTTTCTCACATCTATTGAGAATACGTAGGCATAGGACTGCGAAGTCCTACCGAGTCTGTTCTTTCTCTTTTCTTCCCCGTTCTCTCTTTCCTCCTAACTTTCTTGTTTCTAACCTTTCTTTTACCCTGTGGAACACTTCTTATAGCATAATATTTAAGCAGATAAATTCACACGTCGACAAACAAAAGGTTCCCATCGAGTACGATGGATGCGAGGGGTGCTAATACCTTCCCCTCGCATAACCGGCTTCCGAACCCGTTCTTGGTCGCGAGACCATCTTATCCATTTCTTCCTTAAGGTTTTCTCGATATTTTCCTTTCCCCTCACGGGATAAATAAAGTTCGGTGGCGACTCTTCTGTCTATCTTTTTCGCCTCCCCGTCGTTGCGCGATGCATTTTTCGAGTAGCGACATACACCACTATTTATGGTTTTTTCCCTTCTCATTCCATGCAACTTCCTAGTTTTGGTGTCAGCACACCTTGCTAAATTTGAAGCATAACCATCCGGCATTCTCAATTCATTTAACCATCGACAAACCGCTTTAGCATCTTGGGAAGTTAGACTGTAACAAGCCTTAGGTTTTAATAATTTTCCATTAGGC